>LJJI01000264.1:0-40472 GCA_001553865.1 Cladosporium sp. BSL10
GTTGTATGTTTTTGCTTTTTTGCTTCGTAAATAAATACAGGATCCCAGACCTTCCCCCGAGTGACTCGCACTCGGGAGTCCTGGCTCATGCTCATAGGGTCAGTGTGGAAATCATGTACTTTCGGAGTATATCTACCAAAACGAACTTCAAATCTGTAGTTACAAGTTTTAAGATATTGGAGCACATGCGCAGGATCAAGATGTATTTGCTAGAGATACACGTAAATATACAATTCGATAGACCACAATGCATGCCAAAGAAGGACGACAGAAACAGCATTCGGCGTGCCTCTCAATTTACGCTTCCCGGTCCTTGCTCCTCCTTCCTCGCACCCTGATTCTCGCTTTCTGCTCCCCGATCGCCCTGTGCTGAGTTTTAATCTTTCGTGATCGCTCGGCCATGGAATCACAATCCTAGCTGGAGGACAGTTCAGTAGTCTGCGTGGGGGGTGTGTCGAAACAGCAAGCTCATGCAAATATGGAACGCCGATCCAGGATGCCGACTCCGGGAACATCCTCCGACGCACGTGCGCATCGGAGTGACCAAGGGACAGGCATGATGCCGCCGCAAATGTTTTGGCGCAGGAGACGGCGCGAATGGCCAGAGAGCGTATGTTGCAAAGGCAGGCGGCGATAGTGCCAGAGCAAAAACCTGGGCCGACACTACCGGAGCAAAGACCAGGACCTGCAGTGCCAGAGCAAAGGCATGGGCCGATAGTTTTTCGCAAACCCGCGCACATGCAAGCGCCAAAGGTGCAACGCCAGTGGAGATCAGACACATCAACACCAACGATCGAAACGATCCAAACCACAAGTCCTGCAACGACGTGTAGAAGCTCTGACCGGCCAAAGATTCCACGGGTGGTACCGAATACATCACCTGCCGGTACACTTCCGAGTACACATCCAGGAACACCGCGGCCGGTTGGGCCTCCACCTGGTCCAGCAAAGGTGCTTGATTCAGTAAAGGGATGGGGTGGAGAATTTTGGGGTAAATTTCCCAAATTTGGGCCGGGCTCGTCGTGATAGCTGATACGAGTTATCAGATGTACAATGAGTCGACAGTGAGGCTCTCTATTTGTGTCAGTAGATGTATTCCTATCGAAAGTTGGGATAAAAGCTAGCCACGAGATTTTTGTACCTTCATTTTGCTCCAGAAACTATCCTTGCTACTCTGCTAAGGCGCTTCTACAATAGCACTGACCAAGGCGACTAGTACCAGAGTGGGTGGCTATCTGGGAGCCTCGACCGTTGTGTATTTTTGGTTTTGGTCAATTCACTTTGCGCGATGTCAGTATGTGGGTATCAATACTGGTGTCCCATTAGCACTTTAGCCACAAGGGCCAGCCATTTATTCCAGCTCTCGCATTGCTGCCGAATGGTATGATGTCGAGTGAAGCAGGCTGGGATTTCGCAGGAAAATTTTTGACATCGCGATTTTTGCTGAAGACGACGATGACAAGTAGTCGCGGTGGATTCTCGATCCGGCCAAGGGTGGCAATTGTCAGTCTTTCCACTGAATGCAGTTTCAATGCTACCTGTAGGTAAATGATTGCACACTAGCGGAGGGCCTTCTGCAAGGTCTAACTCTCTCCCGGCGGATACTCGTCGAGGATCCTCGCGAAATCGAACTTTGGCCGTCCGGTCTACAGCTGTGGAGTAATAAGACGCCATGGCAAAACCAAGAGTTGTTTCTCATCCGATCCCGGACAAATCGGACAATGCTGAGTCAATTTGAGTCGGGCAGCGATGAGCACCCGCATCACCAAATGCTTGGGGTATGGGGTCTAGTTCTGGGGTATAAGGTAATAACATCGGGTGCAGGATTGCAGACCGGAGCCTTTGTGGATGGTATAGGGTAATGAGGTCTGGGGTATCGGGTAAGAAGTGCGGAGGGATGTGTCACTAGTCGCCAGCAGCGTCACGTGGCTGCATTGGGTTTCGGACTTTTCTATCATGCGGACTGCAGGAAAGCGACGATTGCTGTGGTTGTGCCATTTTTGGCGTTTTTCGAGGCTTGCAGGAGGCTATGTTGCTGCGAAAATGGCCCGGTATGCTGGTCGGTCGGGTCTTCTGCCAGTGTTGGCGTTACGCGAACTCAGGATGGCCCGGGAGGGGAGGTGTATGAGGCATTTCTCTCGGCCAAGGCGTGATGTCGTGTGCCTGTGGAACCGACGTTGGACCTTTGAGGCTGAGCCATGCTTCCAAGCCTGAGGAATGTCTGAAGGGAGTATAATGGCTGCTTGGCTGGGGTCTAAGCCTGCAAGTTGTTGCCACAAGTTGCGATGACCAAGGACCAATGGATGGAAAATTGTTGCAGATTACTGAGTCTCGCTAATCTCGTTCGATTCAAACGCACTGCAGCTTCCGCCATCTCACCGGCCGGATCGATGAGACTGGTTCGATATCGTTGCTGACTAGCCTTATGGTTCACGACCGGCAGTAGTCCCGATGTATGCCTTCAATGCGCAATTCCGGGAGCTTGCGAAAGAATTTAAACATTCGTGATTCCGCGTGGGAGACAGGACGATCAGTGCGCTGTGAGTGGAAGGAATGTTCCTTCGGCATACCACTATGCCGCATCTAGCTTCTTCGGCACAATGCGATAGGCAGTTGGAGGCGTCAAACGGCAGAAGAAATTCGAACGCCACACAATCCTTCTTTTCGCTGCAATTGCCCGGATGACAGGCGGAGGCGTTATCGTGAGCGCGGTCGAAGACTTGAGAATTGTCTAGCCGCGAGGAGGAGCAAGAGACGGTCCGCATGTAGCAAGTACTTGCTGCAGTGCGTCAGCCCAGCATCCTGACACCAAGTCAGGCCCAAGTAGTCCCAAGAGACAGACAAGAGTGTCGCAAACTAGCTTCGCGCTTCTTAAGACTAACGCTCAAAGTCTGTCTAATGCCAATCTGACCCTGGGCGCCACGTTTTGTCTTGTGCAATCTCCATGCACGCCAGACGACAGGCACGCGTATCGCGACGCCTGCAAGTGACATGGCCGGTTGAATAATCGAATGCACCAAAGATGCTCGTGCTGAACTCACCCCGCCATGGAGAGGGCACTTGATCGATAGCACGGCCTCTGCAACCCCAGAACCAACGTGCTAGAAGTGGCCTAAATTCTTTTCTATGTGCTCATCAGAACTGCCTCTTGTCGATAACCCGTGCGGCCCGCTGCCCGGATGCAACGTGATACGGCAGGGCAGGGCAAAGGGCCTCGACGCCTCGTCCGCCTCACCAACGCTATCTCGTTCGCAGCGATGGACAACGCCTCGCAGAACGCCTTCCCCGCCGTCTCTGCCCACCCCATCCATGTCCCGCTATCAGGCCAAGACGCCGCCAAGGCGATACCAAGCTGATACCGACCCTTCTTGCACCGCACTTGCGTCCCCGAGCCCGAGTGCTTGCTCGCGCCATCCCTCTACAGGCCCAGTGCCGTGGCATTTGATTGGCCGGCCGCATTACTACTCTCTGCTGCGCGCCGACGCCATGTGCTGATACCTGAGGATGGACGTCGCTTCGCTGCTGAACCATCCAGATGTCACGGCCGCGCCGACTCTTCTGGTGCTGCTTCAGGCAGGTCGTATATAACTCGGGGGATCGCCGCCCAAGGTCCAGAGTCTCGCTTCGCTTTTGTTCCAGTTGATCATCACCTCTCCCTTCACTGCCCCTCCATCTTTGCCTCAGGTGTGCTTTGTAAGAGGCGAACTGCTGCGCACCGAGTAGCACCGCCTTGCTTAACTACACCACCCTGTGCTCGCACGACCAGGCCCGGCCATCATCGCATCCAACATGGCGCACGCAACCGGCCGCGATTGGGATGTCACTCCCCCCGACAACACCAAGTCCGAATATGGCTTCTCCAAAGAAATCACAAACGATGTTGGCGATGTCCAAATCCTGTCGGACCCGGATCACCAAGATGAGAGTCTACACCGTGGCCTCAAGGCCCGTCAGATCACTATGATTGCCATCGGTGGTGCCGTTGGTAAGTAGAAACAAACCGTATCGCCCAAGACGCGCCACCGTACTGACACCTCCCAAGGTACTGGTTTGATCATTGGAACTGGCTCTGCGCTCGCAAAAGCCGGCCCCGCCTCTATCCTCATTGCCTACTCCATGATCGGTTTCCTCGTCTACGTCGTTATGTGCAGTCTCGGTGAGATGGCAACCTGGCTTCCTTCTGCTGGTGGTTTCTCCACCTACGCCGCCCGCTTCTGTGACCCTGCTCTTGGTTTCGCCACTGGTTACACATACTGGTTCAAATACATCATCATCACACCCAATCAGCTGACTGCAGCCGCGCTGGTCATACAATACTGGCTTCCTGCCAGCAAAGTGAATCCTGGCGTTTGGATTGCCATATTCTTGGTCATCATCGTGTGCATCAACTACTTCGGTGTGCGATTCTTTGGTGAATTCGAATTCTACCTGTCATCGGCAAAGGTCATCATCATTCTTGGCCTGATCATTCTCATGATCATCATCACCGCTGGTGGTGTCCCTGGTCACGACGCTGTTGGCTTCGAATACTGGAGTAATCCTGGTGCGTTCAAGGAATACAAGATGGAAGGCGCTTCTGGCCGCTTCCTTGGTGTCTGGGCATCCATGGTCACTGCAGTCTTTGCTTTCCTCGGAACTGAGCTTATTGGTGTTACCGTTGGCGAGGCCGAGAACCCTCGTCGCAACATCCCTCGCGCCATCAAGCTCACTTTCTGGCGTATTGTTGTCTTCTACATTTTCTCCGTACTTCTCCTCGGAATGTGCGTTCCCTACAACAGCCCTGAGCTGGTCGCAGCGAACAACCCCAAGGATGGCAACAAGAGCTCCGCATCCGCATCTCCCTTCGTCGTTGCCATCAACGAGGCTGGCATCAAGAAGCTTCCTCACATCTTCAACGTCTGCATCTTGATCTTCGTCTTCTCCGCTGCCAACTCCGATCTCTACATTGCCAGCCGTACTCTCCACGGTCAGGCCGTCAAGGGATACGCCCCCAAGTTCTTTGCAAAGACCAACAAGAGCGGTGTGCCCGTCGCTGCGCTCTTCTTCTCCGCCGCTTTTGCCTGCCTCGCTTTCATGAACGTCGCCAGCTCCGCCAAGGTTGTCTTCGGCTACTTCGTCAACTTGGTGTCGATCTTCGGTCTGCTCACTTGGGTCTCCATCCTCGTGGCACACATCTACTTCGTGAAAGCACGTCGCGCGCAAGGTGTTGACGAGAAGACCATGCGCTACAAGTCACCCTTCGGCCTCTGGGGCAGCTACATCGCCCTGGCCTTCTGCTGCCTCGTGTCTCTGACCAAGAACTTTGACGTCTTCATCGGCGGCTTCGATGTCAAGAATTTCATCACCGGCTACCTCGTAAGTGTCATCACAATTACGGCATTCCCTATCAAACATTCACTAACGCAACTTCTCAGGGTATCCCTCTCTACCTCATCATGATCCTCGGCTACAAGGTCGTCTACAAGACCAAGGAAGTCAAGCCCGAAGAAGCCGATCTCTGGACCGGCAAGGCCGTCGTCGACGCCGACGAGGCCGACTGGCTCGCCAAGGAGGCCTACGAAAAGGCCAACGGCATCCGACCGAACGCCATCTACAGGTACACGCTCGGCTACCTCTTCTAGATGTAAATTTTGCTGTCGATCCGCCCGGTTGGTGGAGAGGACATCGCATGCATGCATGGGCTTTAGGTAGCACACCGTGGATGTGGACGCGGTTCCTCCTCGGCTGATTGGGCAAAAGGGGATTAATAATGAAACTTTGTTCCCTGATGAATCCCGCTTCTCGTGTATCTCTGATATCGTCGTGCAACGACGATGACCGCATGTAGTTTAAGACACTTCGCGCAAAAGACGAAACGCCCATTGAAACGCTGTGATAAAGTGGTGACTGGACATCATAGTTCCGATCTGATATGAACAAGCATTTGATTTGTTAGAACTCGTCATTTCGTCCAATGCTGTCGTGATCTAAAGCTTTCATCTCCCAAAAATTATAGCTTCCCTGCACAGATAATTCTTCAACAGTGTCAAGATCATGGGAGTGTGAATGAAGGATTAGTTTCTGGCCTGAAAAGTTCACGCGAAGGCTAGGGAACCACACGGAGACGATTCTCCCGCATCGTGCGTTTCTGCTACGATAACTCCAGGGTAGGTCGGCAAATGATGATGTATGACACGAATCCGAAGTTACATTGATCCTTCCCTTTACATCCTCGTGCGGTAGATACTCTAACGCAGAGTTATTGGGGTATGACGTGTGCTGACAAGCGCGAGTGACCTTGAACTCCAATTCTTGTAACACTTGAACTCAAACTGACCAATCAAAGCACAGCACGCGAAGCGATATATTAAGAGACCTTGTACCGTCACACCTGAATGTTTCCGTTGACATGGACACTTGAACACTGATACTCCCAGCAAAAAAAGAATCACACTTTCCAATTTTTTCTTCCTTTCACCCAGCATACAGAGACAAACCACCATCCTAACCCGCCACCATGCCCCCTCAAATCGCCCTCCCGTCAACCTTCCACCACTCCAACTGGAACATCAAATACACCCTCCTCTCCCCATCCGCGCCCTCAGCATCCCCTCCAAAAACTCTAGTCTTCGTCCACGGCACCCCCTGGTCCTCCACCGTCTTCTCCCCCCTCGCCACCGCCCTGCAAACCACAACCCCCAACCTTACGATCCTCCTCTACGACCTCCCCGGCTACGGGCAGTCCCAAACCCTCTCGCCACCGACCGCACCCGGCCCCAAAGGCTTCTCGGGATCAACGTCCGTCAGAGCGCAAGCCTCCGCCCTTGCAGCTTTGCTCGCGCACCTGTCCCTAGACGGGAAGAACGGCAACACCGCACCCGCAGTGCTAGCCCACGACATCGCGGGCGCGATCGCGCTGCGCGCCCACCTCCTGCATGGCTGCGAGTTCGCGCGGCTGATGCTTCTCGACACGAACGCCGTGCTGCCCTGGGGCGACGGGTTCTACGCGCTTGCGCGCGAGCAGCACGGTGTGTTCGCGCGGCTGCCGGGACACGTGCACGAGGCTGTGGTGCGGGCTGTGGCGCGGAGCGCGAGCGTGCGGGCGGGAGGATTGGGGGAGGAGTGGGAAGATGTGCTTGTGGCGCCGTGGGTGGGGAGTGCGGAGGCGCAGGAGAGTTTTGTGAGGCAGATTGCGCAGGCTGATGATGGTGATGTTGCTGAGATGTTTGAGGGGGGGATGTATGGGTCTGTGAGGTGTCAGGTTACGGTGCTTTGGGGAGATGGCGATTCGTGGATTCCGAGGGAGAAGATGGAGAGGTTGTGTGAGTTGATAGGGGAGAGGTTGGAGAAGCCGCTGGTTGTGATTGAAGGGGCGGGACATTTGCTTATGCTGGACCAACCCGAGAGAGTGGAGGATGAGGTTAGGAGGTGGTTGGGAAAGAGGGATTGAGGAGTTCTCAGCCCCATGTCGGCGGTGGAGATGACGCTTCTGCGGAAAATTCTGGCATAAAATCGTGCTTGATTCGGATTCGTTCACTTCAAGTATAAGTATGCAATTAGCAGTATTGACAGCCAAGTCAAACAAACATCTTTCCCACCAGCGCCACGCTGACATGACTTCTTCTCTATGTGCGAGTCCTTCTTTTTGAACATATGTTCCTGGCAGTCGTGTGATTACTCTCAACTTTTCCTTGCCAAAACCGTCTAGAAGCAGAAGACCTGGTCCTCGAGCTTGCTGACAGGCCTGGCCTTGGTGAAGCCGAGCGACTCGGTGGCCTTCTTCATGGCGCTGACCATAGGAGGCGGGCCGCAGATGAGAACCTTGACATCGGATGCAGGTGCAGGGAGAAGTTCCTGTTGTATTTTGTTAGTCCACCACGTGTAGTAGAAGTTGCAACTCTGGTCGAAACTTACCTTGATCATGTCCGCAGTCACGAAGCCAACGCCACCAGTCCAGCCGGTAGGCGGGTTGTTGAGTACGTAGTGCACGCGGAAGCCAGAGTCCTCGCGAGCAAGCTTGTCCAAGTCCTCCTTTAAGAGAATGTCCTCCGCGTTGACGTTTGCAAAGATGAGGTCGACCTGAGTCTTGTCACCGGAAGACCTGCCTCTGAGAATGGCCTTGGCGACCTGCAGCATAGGAGTGATACCGGTACCGCCAGCAATCATACCAAAGTGCCTGACCATGTTGGGAGTGTAGACCATGGCGCCCTTGGGACCCTTGACCTTGAGCTTGTCGCCGATCTTGAGAGTTGCGAGGTGACGGCTGATGTTACCGGTAGGGTAGCTCTTGATGAGCAGGTCCACGTAGCCGGGGTCGACATCGGAGGAGATGGGGGTGTAGGAGCGCACGACTTCCTTGTTGGTAACGGTCTCGGTCTTGGGGTCCTTGACGTCCAGGTTGGCGGCGATTGAGATGTGCTGGCCAATGGGCAGGCCGAGGATGCTGTTGGGAGTGGGCAGGGCAAAGCGGTAGATGGCGGTGTTGTGAGAGAGAATGGTCTTTTCGGTGAGAGGGAACTCCTTGTAGACGGCGGGGTCAAGGACCTTCTTCTGCTCTGGGAGAGTTGTGTTAGTGATGTTTGCTGAAGGGAGAGAAGTTGAGTGTCGTACGGTTGCCGAAGAACTGGTAGCCTCCAAGAGCAGCGCAAACTGCGAGAGCAAGAGGAAGCCATTGCAGCTTGAAGGCAGCAGTTCCAACGATAAGGACGGCGGACGGGATGTAGACGCCGGTGATGTATTGCGGTGCCAATGGGCCCGTGGGCTTCGCGGTGTGGGCGGACATTGTTGCGGAAGTCCTCCTATGAGAGATGTGTTTGAAGGAGGGGTGGTCAGAGAGAGTCGCTTGGTGTGTACTGTATACACAAGGCGATAGTGGTTGTGGAAGTAAAATGTTGGTCGTGCTTGCTCACAAGTTGAAGCTAGCTCGCCGCTCGCTCTGTCAGACCACATTCAGTTCCCCCGCCATTTGACCCTGTCTGCACGACACAAGCAAGCCAGCCCACCAGTTTCCCATCGCTACAAACCTCCGAACGTGGCAACATTACCCGACATCGGTATTCGATCCCGGCACTATTGAGACCATCTGTCCAACCGCCACATTATTGCACAATATAATAATTCCCACCACCACACCCACGGCCCAGCCTGCCACAATGGGCGACGTCGGCCAAGACCAGCTCGACCTAAACAACCCACCTTTCCCCTTGACAGCCATCGATCGTGAGCTCTTGGTCACCAAAGATGAAGACTTCCACCGCATCTCATGGGCTGACCTGAAGCAATTCATCGGTATAGCCAACGTCGAGTCCACGTAAGCCACAGTGAGCCATGTTGTTCTAACGTCTGCCTCAAGCAAACAACCAACTAGAGGAACTCAAACGCCTGCCCTCTGATTTGCACAAATACCTCCGCTGGTCTTTCAACACCAAGAAGGCGTACGGTAGCATCACGAATTTTGTCGTGCGGGAGCGACTTGCGTGGACGCCTAGAGATCCCAGTCAGCCAGTATCTGCGCACTCATTCACGCATCACTCATCCATACCCTTCGAAGACCCCAGAGATTATGCGATCCTGCTGAACGACTGGCCCTACGGCTTTGAGTCTGACATCAAGCACATTCTCGTCTGGACGCGCACCCCGATTGCTGTGGATGATGACCGAGGCGATGTCACGCCCGAGTCGAAACGCATCATTGAGGACTTTGTCGAGCGGCAGTTCGTGTCCACGTTGGCCAAGGAAGCAGACATCAGTCTTGAACAGGCGAGGGCGAGAGTCATGTGGTTTAAGAACTGGGTCAGTCTTCAGAGCGTGAGAGGCGTTGACCATGTCCACGTACTAGTGCGAGATGCACCTGAAAACTTGCTTGGGCAATGGCTCGTCAGGTGAATGAATCACAATGACCTAGACTACTAGAATAGAGAACACACATACCCACGAATGGCAGGCTGAATTAGGCTCGTACTGGATGTCGTTTCGTGTGTACATTGTTACAGCAATAATATGAGCGAGAGCGACCCACCAGATCAACCCCTAACCCTAACGCTTTCTCCGCGCTCCAGCTTCAACATTCACATTCACATGCCAACTTCAAACCATCCTCGCATCTCCAACACCAACACCACATCACCACCACACCCACCCACAACCATGGCGCCCTCAACCTCGAAACGTCTCAAATCCCTCAAACTCTCCCGGCACTTCCTAATCGGCAACACCGCCGTCCAACTCCCGCACCCCTCCTTCCCAAACCCGCCCGAAGGCCACTCCAAAGGCTGGAAAGTCTACGTGCGCCCGCTGCCCAACGGCCCGGACATCTCGACGTGGCTGAAAAAAGTCCAGTTCAAGCTGCACCACACCTACGCCGACGCCAGCCGCACGATCGAAGCGCCGGGGCCCTTCGAGATCTCCGAGACGGGCTACGGCGAGTTCGGCGTCGAGATCCGCCTGTACTTCCCGCCGGAGAGCGGCGAGAAGGCGCAGTACCGCGAGCACTACCTCGTGCTGGGCACGTACGGCAGCGAGGAGCAGCAGGAGCGGCAGCGGAAAGAGAACTTCATCGTCGCGGAGCGCGTCGAGACGATCGAGTTCAACGAGCCGACGGCGGACTTTTTCAAGAACCTCACGTCGGAGGAGCAGTACGCGTGGTTGAAGACGAAGAAGGGAAGAGGGAAGGGCAAGAAGCCTGAGATGGTGTTCCAGGGCGACGTGCCGCCGAGCGCGCAGTTGCCGGAGAAAGCCGTGGGCGGGCCGGTGGGGGACGCGGTCAAGGGGATGGAGGCGGGCAAGGGAGGCGTGTGGAGCGCACAGTATGAGAGGCAGCTTGTGAGCCAGTTGGAGGCGAGCGAGAAGCAGTTGCTGAGGATGATCGACGAGGAGAAGAGCGCGGCGGAGGCGCGGAAGGCGAGGATGGCGGAACTGGGGAAGAAGATCGATGCGAAGGGGTGAAGAGAGGATGTCACTAAAGCAGATCTTCTGCTTTCTGCATCCTTTCTTCTTTTCTTGATTATGACTGTTTCTGGGATTTAGCGCAGGAGTTTAAGGGAAATGGGACGGGAGCGAGTATGGGTGGAAAAGATCCCTCCCTACTCGGTTACTAAGACATGATTATTGAGATACCCCCAAGGGCTGTATTCAGAGGTGCTCCGTTTTCTCCTCTCCTCTCCTGCATCAACTCGCAGCTTGGACACGATACCTTGCGGCTAGAGACTCAACTGCAAGAACATTGAAATGGACATGGAACCGTAAATGCTTTTCCAAAAACTCATCAGTACAAAACTACAGCAGTGCAGAAGGTTTCCATCTTTCAACTACGATACCATTCTTGCCAAGCATATCACACCCTCCCAACTCCACAGACAATCGCGAGGAGATCATTTTTACAGTAATACAACCAGTTACAATACCCTATACTACCCGAAAGCAAGCCACAGTGGTATCGAACAAGCAGAGCCCCCACCGCCACCCCTTTGGAAGTATAGTAGATCGAAGAACCTCTTTTGCGCCACGGAGCGAAAACCATTGGAAACGAAAGAAAAAGAAAAAGAAAAAAGAAAAAGAAGGAAAGGTAAAACAACACGAAAGATCAGACCGCGCAAGCATGAGATCGGTGCTTTTGTTTTTTCTCCCTCTTCTCCGCCACACATCACACCATGGAGCTTTGATACACTCCTTATCCAAAGATCAGCAAGAGAGTGAGGCATTCAGTCTCATCCCTCTTTCATCTCGTCATTCAGCAACAGCTCGACGACGATCTGCGTCCGCTCGTTCTCGGGATGCTGCATGACAGCCTTGACGGTCCGGCCGCCCGCCGCCGAACTGCCATAAACCGAGCCATTGCCCGTCGGCGCGGACGGACGGTTGAGACCGGCGTTATACTCGCCTCCATCATCCAGACACTTGATCTCGCGGCCCGCGATAATCTGTTTGAGACGGCCGTTCTGCGCGTTGCGGATTTCGATGAAATCGGTGTCGAAGAGCACGAGGTACGCGCCGGACAGCGCCGCCGTCTGCGCGGTGCCGACGAACTCCATGATGACGCTGCGGCTGATCTCGCCGTGCTTGTTGACGTAGACGGCGCAGTTGGCGTAGCAAAGCAGGAACTCTGCCTCGCTGAGGCGCAGCATGCACAGCGCGCGCTGGTCTTTGATGTGGCGAACAATGTTCTGCACGCTCTCGCCTTGCACTTCGGGCACACTTTGGGGCACTTTGCGCTCGAGCGAGAGCACTTCGAAGCCGCGGGCTGTGCTGACGGCGAGCGAGCTGGTGAAGAGGTTGATGCCGGTGCATTCGGTGGGGATGTAGAATTCGTCGAATTCTCGGAAGAACTCTGTCGAGCCTCGTTTGAAGTATCCTGCGCGCTTGCGTTCGGACGACTTTTGATAAATTGGCTCGAGGACTTTGAAAGTTGAGGAGAGGTTGTCGCGCTTCTTGTAGAAGACTAGGGTGCGGTCCTTCATACGGCCTGCAACGAAGAAACCGACATCACGACTGCCAGAGAGCTTCTGTGGCGCCTTTCGGCTGGAGTCAACAGTGCTGGTAGGGCCGGCAGTGACAACGTCTAGATGGTAAGCGACGAGGGACTTATCCGATATCAGCAAAAAGAGATTGAACTCTTCCAGCACAGCGATCTGAGTGACACGCGTCATGGCGATGGCCTGAAGAGTGTTAGTAGTGCTTGCCTTGTCAGTGTCCAGCTTATGTTTACTCACTTTTGTCCAACCCCTTGGGTTATCGGCCTCGCTCACAAATACACCAAAGTCTGTGCCCACGGCCACCATCTTTTTACCAGGATAAGGCATTGAAAAGCTCGTCGCACAATTGACCCTCGCCCTGCAGATAGGACCAGGTCGGCCAGTGTCCTTAAATCGCTGCTCGACCTCCTGAATCGCACGGTCGATTGGAGTACCTTTGATGACCAGAGTCTTGCCTCCGGTACCCGCGAAGCCATCAAAGACGAACGCGGAGTCAGCCATGACGCGCAGCCTAAAGGGTTCCGCATGTTGTGCGTAAAGCGCTTTGGCGTGCTTGGTCTTGGCTTCAATGATTTTGGTACACCATTCCCTTCTTGCTTGCTCGGTGTGGGCGAAGAGAGTGTAGTTCTCGCGACCGAGGTGCTTCAATCGGATGGGATACAAAATCCTGTCGGCATCCTTTCCTGTGTCGATCGAGGTGACGGTATGGAGACTCTGCGTCGACATTCCTGTGTTCACATTCTGTAGACCTGGAGCAGGGGAGTTGGACTGGGTCCTGCCCAGGGTCGACTGATCAGATGATGCGGCTGATCTGCCAGAGACCGCGCTCACAGTGGTGATACCCCTGACGTAGGAAGATTTCTGCACTGCCGGGTCTGTCGTGCTCTCTAGGACCAGGAGATCCATAGGGATTGGCAGCCTCGACACATCATACTTTTCGACCCTGCCTCCCTGCTCCGCACGATGCTGGATGGTCTTGGCAATCACGAGGTAGTGGTCGAACAGCAGAGTATGACTGTCGAGCCAGGTGAATCTGTTGCCGCCCATTCTCTGCAGATCACCACGGTGCACCAACTCACGGCCGAGATGGTTCAAGTTGAGCTCGACAGCATTCTGCATACCAGGCCTGAGCACCAGTTTTGCGCTCAGATCTGCTAAATCGACCTTGCGCTGCATCTCAGCCACGCGGGTGTCGCACTCTAAGGTAACAGCCTTGACCTCGTCGTAAGCGATCTGTAGGTTAGTCTTTTCTTCGCTGTCAGTCTTCATATTCTTGAGGACTGTATGTAGAAGAAGCGAGTAGCGTTGCAGGCGAGTGATTGGGGACTTGAGATATGTGTCCCACCCAAGCCGCTTTCCTCGGGGGTCATTGCGTGCCCTGTCCAAAAAGCCTGCGAACTGGATGTTACGTTCCATCTCTTGACGCACCATGAAGCTTGCCCCGGGGAAGGAACTAGCATAGTCGATGTACGCAGTTTTGGCCATCCTGATCCATTGACGGAAGATGTCACTGAAGCCGACAATCCAGGGGCCCTGCTCATGCTGTCGATATTTGAGCTGAGGTAGCAAGTGGTCTTCGTTTGCCTGCTTCACTTGCTCCAGCTTACCAAACACATCCTTGAGGAACTTCTCTTTGCGCTTGGGCGTGATGATCGATGGTTCTGTTTTGGCAAGTGGGTCTCGGTAGATCAACCGGAGTAGGTTCAACTGCTCCATGTAATAATCTTCAGTCTGCACGATCTCGTGGAGAACGTTCTGTCGCTCGATTTCCTTGTTGTCTCTTCCTTCGATGTCCTCTTTCTTCAGTTTGTAGAACTCTGCCCATGTTTCGTTTGTTCGTACGGGCTGGGTATGAAGGTTGACCTTCTTCAGTGTGCGCTGACAGAAGTGGGAGTAGCATCGGCCAGGAACGACATGGTCGTGTAGTGTCGGGGAATAACAGCCGGCGCTTGACAGCTGGAAGATAACGCCAGACATTGGCACATGTGTGAGCCTGACCCATTCCTCGGTGGTTTGCAGAGCACCTGACTGATACATGTTCTCCACAACGCGATCACTCAGACCCTCGGCGTCCGCAATGTTCATTGTGGGTACTTTGTTGGTGAATAGGTTGACCAAGGCTTCCTTAAGGAGAGATTCTTTGAGCTCAGTGGTTTGATCAGGTTTCGCCACAATGATCAGCCAGGACAGTATCGCACTGAGAGCCCATGGTTCTTCGCACTTCTTGAAATCCGGAGTGCCGAGCTTAGAAGGAACGAATCTCCTGGTGGGTAGTGATGGCAGATCAAGGGCAACGGCACTAGTCGCCGGCGTTGTGTCATATGTCGAGTATCCCGAAGAGCGGTTGTTCTGCCGTAGGCGACGCTCCTCTGCGTCCGTTTTGGATCTGAGTGGCTGATTGACGGGAGGCGTCTTGCTGTAGTTGATAAGAGACGCTGACCGAGGCACCCACTGGCCTTGTGCATCCATGTCGTAACCAGTGGATGAGTATGGATAACCATTCCGGAGATCCTTTTGCGGCGTAGGAGGCGTGATCTCGCCTGCAGGCGGAGGCGGAAGTGGACGATAAGTCGACGATGCCGAGTTGAAGAAGACATCCGGCGGCTCGTCTGGGAACCTCTCTGGTATCTGGCCTTCTGTAAGGGCGTACTCGTCGCCTTCATCGTAGCTTTGCCGTCTACCATCTGCTGGCGGTTCATAGTTTCCTCCAGTACCGCCAGCATCGACTCTTGCATCCTGGAAAGGTGGGAATGGATGAATCGAGTCCATGGTGTAGTCGTAGCTAGAGTGCTGTGATGCGTGCGACCTCCGCATCGAGCTGTGTTGACTTGATACGCCACCGTTGAGTTCTCCGCCAGCAGCCAGCTGACTAGGGTCACCACCGTACGACATGTGTACGTCGTACCCGCCTGTGAACATCGAGACATCAACTCCAGTATAATCGTCGATGATACTCATCCGGTCATCGTTTTGGCGAGACGTTGGACTCCGATTCGACTCGCGTCTCGGAATCCTCTGCGATGTGCCATAGCCAAGGAAAGGTTGCTGACTACTGCTTCCGCTTTGTCGACGGAAGTCATCGGCGGCTTCACGCTCATCTGCGAGACGCATTGCTTCCAAGCCGGCTGCTGCTTCGGGGTCGCTGTCGTCACTGTACTGCTCAGTCGGTGGGGCCTGAGACGGTATTGGTGACAGATGGCCATTCGCCATACCTCCATCTCGGGGTGACGTAGTGCCAAAGCTTTGCCGTGACTGGTATGGAGCGGAGGTGAGTGCTATTGAGGGACTTCGGCCCGGGCGTCCAGCGTTCAATATAGCGTCTTCGACCTCGTCAAAGAGCTCATCTTGATTGAGAGCTTCAGCTTCCTCGCGACTCATATGCCGACCGTGTTGTTGGAAGTAGTCTGATTCCGCTTCTGGTGGCGGTATGACTGGAAGTGGCCTCTGAGACGGGTGCCTACCTAGTGATGTCGCGCTTGACGTTGTACGATGCACAGGTGGTGTCGGCCCTGGGGTAGAGCCTTGTGGCGAAGGCGACGAGCCATTTGTCAATGCACCTAGCGGCGAAGGCGGCTGCCGATTGTCAGGTTGGTAGGGCGGCGCAGGCACGTAATGATCTTCCGACAAGCCAGGTAGCGCCGGAGAGATATTGTAATGTCGATTTGACTGTTGCCTTCGAGGTGGTGGCTGATAATCGTTCTCGTGGTACGGCATTTCGATGTGAGCATGTTGGGCAACTGGTGCTGCAGTCGAGTATGCATAAGATTGCTGAGGTGGTGGCGGACTCGGTTGCGTCTGGTATGCATACTGATGCTGCGGTGGCTGAGGACTGTAGTGCGGCTGTGGTGAGCCAAACTGAGATTGCTGAGGCGAGCGTCTGTATGCAGGCTGCTGCGGCGATGAGAAAGTCGCACTCGAGTGGTTACTTGGAGAATATGCATATGGATCACCCATGGGTCCGCTTGTTGCTTGAGCAGGAGCTTCAGGGTAGGCGGACGGATTGTACTGAGCCGGATACGGGGCCGGTGCTACGTTGGCATAATTCTGAGGATTATACTGCGGTATCTGGCCTTGCGGTGATTGAGGCGATTGAGCGTAGAGCTGGGGATTGTACGTCTGGGGTTGCTGGTATTGGCCAGCATACGACGATGCGAATGAAGTGGCTCGCGGTGAAGCAAGAGCGTTGTTCGAGTATCCTCCTTGCGACTGCTGCACCGGGCCTCCAGTAGGCTGCTGGTTGTATGTATGTTGTCCAGGGTATTGCTGCTGCGGTGGAGGCGGCGGCAGCGGCTGCTGCTGCTGCTGGGCTGCGTATGCTCCATTTTGCGCTGGCGGGTATTGATTGTATGGATCGTATTGATCTTGGTAGCGATTGGACGAAGACTGCTGGTATTGGCCGCCCTGGTAGTAAGACATTTTGTCGAGGTAGCGGGTGTGGTCGAGCGTGATCGAGTCGCGGGGCGGCTACGTGAGCTCGTGGATGCGCCCAAGGGCAGTGCTGCCAGTAGGCTGGATGTCGACGGTGTGCGCGATCCGCATGGGGAGGTTGATATGTTGTGAAGACCGAGGATCGGCTGGGGCGTTTCTCATAGCATGGATAGCATCCTCTGACTGCGGGTTTCGAGGGTGGAGGAGGGTGGTTCGCGATGCGGCTGAGGCTGTATAGCGGAGAGTGAAGGTCGCAGTCGCCGTCGCCGGTGGATGGGAAGAATAGCTGGAGTCGCGAGAGTTAAGAATGATCGTATGATTATTCTTGCAGAAACTGCGCCATAGGCTGGTGCGTAGAGGTGAGGTGGGTGGGTTGGTCAGGCAGTGCTCGCTCGCATGCGACACTCAGCACAGCAGCGACAGGTACATCGCAACGCTTGCTTGCTTGGAGAGACCCTGGTCGATTGCAGTGGAGTAGCCAAGAGGAACAAGATCAGTGCGTCGTCCAAGTCTTCTTCACACTGCACAAGCGTGAAGAGCGATGGAAAAAGAGGCATATACTATACACTACACGCTGTTGTTGTCATTGCCCTTCTGGTATTGACGAGTATCTCTGCATACTCGCGCAATGCCACTCGAGCCTCAGCCACAGCACGGGACCACACCACAGAGAAAGAAAGCCGTCTCATGTCAGCCTGATCAGCTCACCTAACACAAGGCTGTCGTCCTTGACTGAGACTTATCTATCAGAGTCACGTGCGCGTGCTATTCTCAATATTCAGACGGTACATCTACCAACAACTCGCCCACCGAGTCCCGTCGGGTCAGCTTACGGGGCGGCGAGTAGGACACATATGATGGATGCCAACGGCCCCCAAAGCAACAATGCTTGCTGCCTTGCCCTCCACCCTGCCTGATCCAGTAGGCCTAAGGTAACTTTATCATTTATCTACATACTGCAAACTTCCGTAGCTCCTCGAGCTCCGAACCCAGGAAACCAAACCATGTGGGGTGCCCGCACGCCTTAAACGTCCTGCTCGAGTTCCGAGGCTATTTGGCCGATCGACGACAGAGTCTCACTTCCATCACTGTGAGCATTTTTATTCCCCTAAAGAGACTCGCTACAAAAGAGAGATCATTGATCTTCATTGCCATCATATTTAGCACAACTTGACCTACACTCCGACCTCACGATGGTGATAAAACACGACGGCTCAGACAACGCCACCACTGCCCGTGATCATGTCGATCAGCTCAACCACATCACCGCTGAGCGTGATGGCCTTCACGTCCCAGAAGCCGACTCCACAGGCTACCGGATCCGTGAAGAACCATTCGGTACGAGGCGCAAAGTGCGCGTAGTTCTTATGGGAGCCGGCGCATCGACTGTCAACTTCCTGAAGAAGGCCGAGGAATCAATGCAAAACATGGAAATGACTGTTTACGAAAAGAACCACGACATTGGAGGAACGTGGCTTGAGAATAGGTACCCTGGTTGTGCTTGTGATGTATGTTCATCCGTTCCCCAACCCGGTTCATATGTACCTCCAATGCTGACGAAGACAGATTCCAAGCGTGGTACGTGAGCGAGGGGCACAACTCAATCGAATTAATATAATGTCTAAGAATTGTGCTAATTGACTTGGAAAGGGCTACCAATTTACCTGGCGGATTAAAACCTGGTCTCACTTCTACTCGTACTCACCAGAGATCTTTGAATACCTAAAAGGCATCTACGAAGAGAACGATTTCATCAACAAATACGTCAAGCTGAAACACAAGATCGAGCACGCTCAGTGGGACGCAACGAAAGGTGTTTGGAAGTTCCGCGTCCGCGATGTCGCTTCGAACACTGTCATCGAAGACGAAGCAGAGTTTTTCATTAACGCTGGCGGAGTCCTCAATAACTTCAAGTGGCCTTCAGATATAGATGGACTTCATGACTACAAGGGCAAACTTATGCACTCCGCGGCGTACGAAGAAGGGTATCCCTTGGAGGGGAAGCGCGTCGCCGTAATTGGAGCTGGAAGCAGTGGTGTACAGATTGTCGCCAACATACAGAAAAAGGGTGAGTCAGAGCAAGGCGATCTGCAGATTATACAGGACATGTTACTAATATCGCATATTCCTGCATTTAGTCGAGCACTTGTACCACTGGGTGCGAAGTCCTATCTGGATAACGCCCGGATTTGGCCAAAGTTGGGCAGGGAAGAACGGGGCCAACTTCGAATACACAGATGCCCAAAAGAAATACCTCGAGGAAAACCCACAGAAATACCTCGAGTACCGCAAGCAGCTCGAGAATGAGCTAAACATGCGCTTCAAATTCATCATCAAAGGCTCGCCCGAAGCCAAAGCAGCACGTGAGGCTGCAGAAGCGCAAATGCGGAACGTACTGAACAACGACAAACGCCTGTGCGATACCATCATCCCCACCAACTTCAATCCGGGCTGTCGCCGACCGACGCCTGCACCCGGATACCTTGAAGCACTTGTATCGGACAACACGACCGTCTACACAGACTCAGTGAAACGCATCACAGCCGACGGCTTCATCGATCACGATGGCACAGAACACCCCGTCGACGTGATCATCTGCGCCACAGGCTTTGATACAAGCTGGGTCCCACGCTTCCCCATCATCAACGGTGCTGGCACCGACCTCCGCGACTTCTGGGCCGGCACTGACAACCTAACATCGTATCTATCCCTGGGAATCCCAGGCTTCCCTAACCACTTCACCTTCTGCGGTCCCTACGGCCCCCTCGGCCACGGCTCCTTCATGCCCCTCATCGAAGTCTGGACAACCTACATGCTCGACGTCATCACCAAAGTGCAAATCGAAAACATCAAATCCCTCACGCCCTCCGCCCGGGCCGCCGCCGATTTCCGTCAACACGCAGACCTCTTCCTCAAACGCACCGCCTGGACCTCCTCGTGCCGCAGCTGGTTCAAGCAGGGTCGTAATGGCGGCAGCGAGGAGGGCGGGCAAGCCGTGCTGTACCCCGGCTCGCGGCTGCATTTCTTGCATTTGCTGGAACGGCCGCGATACGAGGACTACGAGTTTGAGAGGTGGGATGAGAATCGTTTTGCGTTCATGGGGAACGGGTTTGATATGAGGGAGTTCGATGGAAGAGATATCACGGGGTATCTGGGGAGTCTGGATCCGGAGGGCAGGGATGTGCAGCCGGTTTATGGGGAGGAGTTGAAGAACGAGCTTGCTGGATGGGCGCATGGGTTTTGAGTTGTCTACGTCAGCATCATGATAACGAGCCGAGAACACTGCAAGGAAGAGGTCTTTTGCGTACAATCACTAGTCCACATTTCTACACTTCTGCTATCGCCTACAACTCCACCACAATCTTCTCAGCAGTGACAGCGCCATTGCGGATCTCAAATGCCTTTGCCAAACTCTCCAGACCCTTGCCCACAACATTCGCCTTGGGCAGACACTTCAGCTTGCCCAGCGCAAGCGCCTCGTTGACAAAGTCCCTCCAAACTGGGAAGCTCGCATCGGAAATCCCCAGCGCGAACTTGGCATCAATGAACTCAGGCAGTTTCCCAGGAGGCTTGGTGTTAGCCACGAATCCCCCACCCAACCTCTCCATGATCGGCGTGACGACCTCGAAAGATTCCGGGATGCCAATGGCGTTGTAGAGGCCCTTGAAGCGGTCGCCGCCGACCGCAGCGGCGATGTCGTCGGCGACGCTGGGAGATTTGTAGTCGAAGACGTCGCTGGCGCCGGCCTCACGGCAGAGGTCCAGGTTCGCAGCGCTCGCGGTGGCGATGACGCGGTAGCCGGCGTTGGCGGCGAGTTGGATCGCGGCGGCGCCGACGGAGGAGGATCCGCCGTAGACGACGACGGCTTCGCCTTTGCTGTTGGGCGTGGAGGCTACACTGGGGAGGTCCAGGCCCATGTAGTCCTTCTGGTAGAAACCTGCGGCCGCGGTGTCGATGGCGAGGGGGAGCACGACGCCCTGGGTGTAAGTGAAGTTCTCTGGCAGGACTGCGGCGTTGGCGGCTGGGATGCGGCAGTAGAGGCTGAACGCTCCGTCGGCGATGTCGTTGGTGAAGAACTGCCACGAGTGCCCGATCACGCGGTCGCCTGCTTTGAAGCGTGTGACGTTGGAGCCGACGGCGTGGACTTGGCCTGCGAGGTCGTGGCCGGGCACGATGGGCCACTTTTGGACGTGGAAGCCGGCCTGCTGTGCGGGATCGTTGGTGTTGACTGCTACGGCGTAGTTGCGGACGATGATGTCGTCGGCACCTGGCGTGGGGATCTCGGTGTCGGCGATACGGAGGGGCGCGTTGGCATAGTCGACGAGTACTGAGCGGTTGGAAGGCATTCTGAGTTAGCTGTCTTGTTGGTGTGGTTGGTGGAGTTGATGTTTGGTGGTAAGCTTGGGATGTTGTTCTTGTACGATGACGAGGTCCTACAATGGAAGGTACGCACACCACCTTCTTATACAGATGTATGTTGATGCTCTACCGTGCAAGTATCTCTCTGTTGATGCCTGTAGCTTGCTAAGCCGGACGAGCTTATATCCGCTGCACCGGCTGTAGAGACCTGCTTTGCGAAGCGAGCAGTAAGTTCTGTTGGTTTTCTCATTCCATAGCATGCTACCCGGCTCTGATGCATAGAGATAGATTACAAAGGATTCAGCATGGTTTGTCGAGGCCGGGTTACATAAGGCCCTCGCAGCTACTGGCTACGTCCGGACATAGTGAACAAAGTAAATCCAGAGCCCGAATTCCCGATGCGCGTCATATCATCTGGCTGGCTGGTATAGAATCACGATACTTTCAACGCTTGCTTCCTTGAGTAATCATTAGACGGGCGGCAATGAAGTTTGAAGCATTAAAGACTTCGAAGTCGTTGATTTGATGCTCAAGACCGAGAGGTGATGAGACGGAGAAGAAGAGGCCAACAGATTGGGCCAAGCGTTGGGCGAATGTGGGGAGGGTTGGAGGGTTTATTAGGGTAACATTCCGTGTGCGTATGGATAATGAGAAAGAACTGATTCATTGTCACGTTCTCGGGCGCCTTGTGAGATTGCAGAGGATCTTTGAGGCTCGTTGTGAGCATGTTTGCCATTGAAACACTGCTTGCTTTGACCCGGGTTATCGGAGTCCTAGCTCGCCGATTTATTGGTATGCCAAGTCGGTCGGAAGGTAATGAAATTGTACGTGGGAGATTTCTCGAACATTGCCCTCCAAGGACTCTTCCCAGCGCATCAAGAAGGTGTGGCCCTCGCACGTTCCCGTGACGATTTGGCGGCATTGTGTGGCCAAAACCTTCTTTCGGGCCGCACGTCGGTGATCGTCTCAACATCTGCGTCTTGGCCCACCTATAACATAGCCATTCACCCTTGGTCAATGTCACATACAAGAGTGTGTTCTAGTGTTGGCAACCACCGAAGCTCACGGGCTTACATTGAACACGCCGCCGTGCGTCAAGGTAATCGGCAGATGGCCACTCGGCCGTCGAAATGATATGAGAAGCATACATGTCCTGATCGTAGTATCACACCGCTGGTCATGCATTGCCTGGAAATGGGAAGGTGCACTAGGGAGAAGTGCAGGCTCGCTCGTTACATCAAATCATGCATCTCTTGCGGAGTGTGTACTCTGTTTTGACCAAGCATGAGCTTTGCTCTGCTCCATAGACAGCCAAGAGTGAAGGTTAGACAAGTCATACAACGTGGCACAATCTGTGGGAATCAATCCATGTCATTTCTAGATGACATGTGTTTGTTGTGTCCTGTGTTGAGGGTACTGGGAGGCCAAATCGTGTTGAAGTTGATGAGGTCAGGGCGAACAGACGATACTTTCTCCTGCTTACAGCTCCTAGATGCATCACCGCGACACTCCTACGCCTACGCTCTTACCACATCTCCCAATGCCACTTCGACAGCTTTCGGTGTCGAGCTTGACCACGACAACGCATGCATGCAGCAAGCCAACATCTTTTGTTACGCAGATGACGCCGTCAATATCAAGACGCACGTCGCGTATACCGATCGTGTTGGTATTATCACGCAGGCAGATGAGTAGCTAACGTACGGATCTCTTCCTTCAATCTGCATTGAATCATCATCAGCTGCGCTACAGAGCCTTTGGAGCTTCACCCGCCGCCCACAGAGCAGGTCTTCGATGGGTCTCACGAAGCCTCAGATCCTGGCTCTTGCTGTTGATCGATGCCCAGGTCCTCACCGCCAGTAGCGAAGTGTTGCACACATTGGAGGCTCGATCACGAGGCAACATTTATCAAGAGACAACTCCATCGCAAAAAGAAGTTTTGTCTAAAATCACAAGCAACATTTTTATTCGAACACCTCCAACACACAAGCCCACTCAAACTCTCCTCAGAGCAATCGCAATCATGTCTCACTTCATCGGACCCAACATGTATCTCATCGAGTCAGCTATTCAAGATGGACTCTATCTGAACCTTGACGGTGGCAACAAAGCCGACGGGACCAAGGTTGTGACCAAGTATGAGCTTGTTGGAATGTTCCTATGAAGATCGTCAGTCGCTAACACCGAGTGCGCGTCCAGGTCTACCAAGAACAACGATACTAGCTCTCACTGGGCTATCGTCTACCTCGGAATCGGAGACTCCAGCAAGGAGGAATACCACCTTCTCAACCGCGCTACCGGAACGTACTTGACCAGTACTTGTGAGTCGCCATGCCTTGAGATTGGGCTTTCGAGATGTAATGTGCTAATTGGAATGCAATGCAGCGGGTGCTAAGAACCGCGAGCCCATCACGGGAACCTTGACAAGCCCATGGAGGAACATTGTTCGCTGGAGCATTATTCCCGTCCGTAACAAGACGGGGTTGTACAAGTAAGTCAAGAGGATCTGCTCCGCTCCAGATTAGCGGTGCATTAGAAACCTTTTTGACCACGCATCGCAGGCTTGTCGCCATTGCGAACAAGACGCAGTGCATCGGTGTTGAAGGTTGATCGAAAGCCGGCCCCCACGAAGGCTCTCAGGCCATTTCTTTTGAGAGCGGCAGCTCCGACAAGGATCTGTTGTGGTACCTTCGTCTCGACCCGGATGCGATTCTCAAGTGTGTTGATTGATTCCGACATCGAGAAGGAAAGGGGTGGTAGAACACCGGCCGCGTGTACTGCATCTTGATCGCGCGCTATCAACTTGTGAGCAGCGTGTGAAACATTGAAAGAAAGCAGCGAGACCCCTTCACTGCCACAAGGAACTTCATTTAAGTAGCGACGTGGATACTCGATTCAAATCCTTGGGTTCTATGGATGATACTCTGTATGTAGCCTGGATGGCAGTGACTCGGTGGCGGTGCTTATGTTGCGAACAGTATGTGCGCGGGCGTTTTCGTGTGTATGCGCATCAAGCTGCGTTGAAATTGGTTTTCCATCAATGTGATCTATAACTTGCATGCACGGAGTCAGAGCAGAGCTAGTATTAGAAAAACACCGAAGCCTACGGACCAACACTGAACAAGCCGCTGTGCGTCACGGTAATTGCCAGACGGACACTCGGCTATCGAAATGATATTACTGGCATATATCGTATGCTACGTAATCGTCTTCTTCAAAGCGCTAGGATCGGCAATAATGTTTGCATCCTTCCTGCCAGCAACAGCAAGACCGTTAAGAAGGCCCACGAGGATTGGCTCAAGCGATACGCCTAACGCGAGCGGGCTCAGAGAGTCATCTAAGATCGTCTTCTGCGAGCATCCAATACCTACAGTACCAGCGAAAGCAGCTTTGACGAAGTTGAAAGCGCCCGGGAAACCGATGATCTCAGTAGTGGCGTGGCCACCGTTCTGGACGGTCACAAATTGAACGCTGGCGCCGTAGCCGCACCACTCGTCGCGCAGAGTGGTGGCGTTAGCATAAGGAATGATCTCGTCTGGTGGTGCGTGGAACATATATACTGGTGCCTTAGGAGTCTCTCCGGCGCTCTGACCCATGACGTTCTGTTGCAGTATCCCAGCGATCGTAGGATCATAGAGCACCTGCTTGCCCAAAGTTTGGACTTTAGTCGACTGGATCTCCTGAAATGCGAATGTCAAGATATTCTGGGCACCACAAATCTGCTTAGCGGTATCGAGGACAGTCTGCCCATAGGGTGTGAGGATCTTTTGGAAGACAGGCTCAAGCTCTGCACCGTAGGCGCTTGGCGCACTCAGACCAGCGAGAGATTGAGGGAGGAAGCCTGCAAAGGTAGTACCATCAATGAATACAGCGGTACCTGTGAGGTTGGCAGGGGTGCCTCCAGTAGCCCAACCCTTAATAGCAAGCTCCGGTGCGTAAGTTGGCTGTAGAGACGCGGCCCAGCCTGTAGCAATTCCACCACCAGAGTAGCCGTAGCCAACCACGGCTGGGTTGTCGTCGCTGAATCCAAGAGTAGAGAAACTCTTTACGGCGCGCATGGAATCTAAGACGCCAGTGCCCGCAAGACGTCCGGCACCAAAGGCTGCGTCGGGACCCTCGTAGTCAGGCGATGAGACAATGTTACCGTCAAGAACAAATGCCTGAAGCAAGAGGAACTCGACGGAAGAGATAAGATCGACCTGCGGTGCAAGGAACTGGTAATTATAGCTAGGGTCGCAAACACCACTTCTCGCGGCACCGTCGTAAGCAGTGTGGAAGGAGACGAATCGATCTTTTTTCGCGTTGAGAGGCTTGAAGACGGTAGTAACAGTCGCAATTGCGGAGCCATCAATCGCAGTGGTGCGATATAATAGCTGCCATGCTTGTACAGGGTTGGGAATCAGGCCGAAGTAGGCGGTCGCTATTTTCCTAGAGCGCAGAATGCTTCCTGGAGCCTGGTTCTCAAAGCCAGAAGGTGGTTCATAAAATGGATCAACACTAGGCAGCAGTGGTGGAGTGACCAGTTGACCAGTGCCGGAGCCGACGAAGAAGGTTATGAGCGTGAATAGTGAGGCGAAATGCTTGAGGGCTAACATGATGGGCAAGACCAAAGTTCTTTCGTTGTTGTAGCTGTTGTAGCTGTACAGTCCTCCAAGTGGGGGAAAGACCTTGCGACCGTCCACTGCAGCGAAAGATTGCGACGGGTGGAAGGGTCAGACACAGACATAGCGACTGTCTTTGCCATCTTGTATTTATTTATTGCAAACGGCCGCTAGTCGCGCATACAGACGTTCCAACATTCGTCGCTAATTTACAGCACATGTGCGACACCCGTTAGCAACGAACAGGCCGAGGTTCGAGTGCACCACAAAGCTATCGAAAGCTTCGAAGCTGTAGTTGTAGCCTTAGGGCATCACCGACAACGATAGTAGCTCTCGGGGCAGGACCAGACATGGCTAAGAGCTCGTAGATCGTGACAATCGAGCTGCTCAAGACTGCCTAGTTATGCGGCTCACAAGCTCAAAGACAATGCGTAAAGTGTAGGACAGAGATGTAAACTCATAGGCAATCCTTCGATTGTACTGTCTGTCAGCCTGCATTTTGGTACTGCGGTGCTTCTGTAGTGCTTCCCAAATTCTGATTGGGTTTTTGATTGCAAACCTGGACCAACACTGCACTCCAGGATTACGCGAAGATGGGACCTGGGGAACGATTATTGAAGCTGCACGTGCACGATCGCGATGATTAGCCCTACCTGTATAAATTAGAAGCACCGCCGGAGCTGACGGTGTGCCATGGCTTGCAGATCACATGATCGTATCCTGTTGCCAGGTCGCGGGGCTTCGGGTGATAGGTTCTCTTTAAGGAGACCTAGTCCGTGCAAGACGCGCGAGTGATCACCAACGGTCTCCGCCCGACGAGTGGCTTCCGCGGGCTGTTTGTGACGATCTTGGCCAAATCAAGGCTAGTGGCGCACAGAGCGAGGCCTCGATACGAATGCTGAGAGCGAAAGAAGTACTGTATCGACCAACGATGCAACCGGTCGGAGAGACGTCAAAACCTATTCGGAGACGATGCAGTAGTGGATGTGCTCGAGTTCATTGGGAAGACGGAAGTAGGCAGAGGGCCGGCGGGCGCATCCGACGAAGCCGATTCGTGGGACATCGAGGGATGAGATCGACATGGTGACGAGGAGAGAGTTGACAGCTCATAGAGGGTGAGAGAGAGTTGTGATGTAGTAGTATAACGGAAAGAAAGTAGGAGAGCATCAGCGCCCAAAAGTGTGGCGGCCAGAAATAACGCTAGCCGAGATAGAATATAGCTAAGATGTCATCAAGCGAGTCGTGTGTGCAGGCAAAGCGGCATTTTAAACAAGGACTATGTACTTGTACAAGATCACAAACAAACACTAAAGCGTGTCTTAAATATCAAAGTGTTGCTTTGTACGTGTTGCTGTAATTATACCTCCTGCGGTTACCGAAGAGAAGACTTGCTTCGCCTCATGTCGCTTATGACAAACGGATATCTTATCGGCTACCTTTCGCTTATCGGTCCCCACTCTTGGGAGAGCCTGGCTGTCTTTATTTTGTGGAAGTCCAACCCAATGGCCTCATTGTGCATGGCTCGTTGTATTACACTTCGTGGCAACCTGAGCCCAGTATGCATTGCAGATCGTTGCTGGCATTGTCGGCAAGCATTTTCGTCAGCACAGCACATGCCAGTTACTGCTTCTATGTCGGAAAGAACCTCACAATCGATGGCTCGGTGATGGTCGCCGGTACGGGCGAGGAGGTCTCTGGCCATTGGTTGCAGCTCTTCCCTGCCACATCCCATCCTCCCAATGCGACGATAACTGTCGGTGTGACTGAAGATGCCGCGCTGCCAGGGAGACGAATCCAGATCCCCCAGGTCAAGAACACCTCCCGGTACCTGTCAATGGAGTATTCCGACTTCGAGGGATTCCCTGCGCCACTTACCAACGGAGGTCTGAACGAGCATGGCGTGGCCGTCCGTGATGTTTGGGCTCAGAATCGTGAGGATCTTGTGGCGATGACACCCAACCCGCAGACTGGTATCAACTATGGTGATCTCGCCCGCATAGTTATGGAGCGTGCACACAATGCCCGTGAGGGAGTCGAGATCATCGGAGCCTTAATCGATGAGTACGGTGAAGCGACATATGGAGGCAACACGCACCTCATTGCCGACAAGGATGAAGGCTGGGTGGTCTGGGAGTTTGCTGGTGGGAAGAAACTGTGGGCCGCGGAACGTCTGGGAGAAAACGACATTCGAGTCCTCTATCCTGGCTACATTGAAGAATTCCCCGTCAATTTTGCGAACAGCACAGAGTACATGGGTGCGCCTCATCTGGTCAGTTTTGCGATTGAGCAGGGCTGGTGGGATCCGAATGGGGACAAGCCCTTCAACATCTGGGAGGTGTACGGCGACACAAGCGGCAATGCGACTGCCCGCAACGGCGGCTACAAGTACATGTCCCAGGCTGAGCTCGAGGATGCGACTCGTGCAATGGTGCCGATCACTGAGGCAAAGCTCATGGAACGCCACCGTGATATCCGCATCGCTGACGATCAGAGTGGATATGGCACAGTTTGTAGCCTACGCGATGGCACCGACGCACACATGCGTCGCATCTGGATCGCACCTACTGGGGCTTCAGCAGCACCCTTCGTACCTTGGTGGATCGGAGTACAATCGATTCCTCCTGAAGCTGGACTCCACCGCTATCTCTACGATCAAGCATCGAGCAATTTCCTGAATACCGACTACCAGTACCAGGAAGCTAGCGAGTTTGTGTTCCGGATCTTCAAGCGTGTGATGTACTACATGTGCAGCGACCCAAAGGCGTATCATCCTGTGGTCACCGACATGCTTGTCGGCTTCGAGAATCAGAGCTTCGCCGAGATTGAGTCCTGGGTCGAGCGTGGGGCTCAAGTCTTGATCGAAAACGATGAACGAGAAAGCGCGCAGCAGCTGCTGACGTACTATTCGCATAACCGCCTTTCCAAAGCCGTCGATATCGGCAAGACGATTGCGAACGCTCTGGACAGTCACATCAAGCTGACTGGAGCATGGAAAGACCCTCGAGGAAGTTTGATCAATGATGGAGGCTCTGGAAATGTCACCGTGACCTGTCTCATTGGACTTAATCCAGACAAGCCGGCGTGGAAGCAGAATACGACCACATAAGATGAAGCATGTCGAAGAAAACCATATTTAGCTGAAGATGACTTGAATGGGAGGCATTGCAATGTATTTCCAACGTCGCACGAATGTTGTGGAGCGAAATCCTGATTGGGCGACCTTACATAGTTTTGTATAGCCACTAGATCAATTGAGACGACCAATGCACAACTCATATATGAGGTCGGGAACGGGTTACTTTCTTGGCGACGGCGTAGCCAGCAACGTCGCTTAATGATCTGGATTAGCATTATCGTCTCTATGGTCTCGTCACCGAAGCCCGACAGTGCTACTAAATCCGCATAAATGTGATGAGGCCCGTTCTCCACGCGTTCTTTATCCGCACTCGAATTGAATTCTTCCTCCGATAACTCCGTGCGACATGCCAATTGATCTTCTCGCTGTAGCACCCAGGGATACCGAGGTGACACCAACCCAATCGGAGTCATTCCGACCAGGCGGTCTATAAACTCTTGTTCGAGGCTCATTCAGATCCCCTCTTATCATCAGTGAGTAGCTTACAGCATTGACTTCATGACGTCAGCAAGTCTCTAGCAATTGCCGCGGTACCAATGCGTCTGAGCAATCAACAATGGAAAAGCATTGATCGACGGGGTCTAAACGGATGCTGCCCGTATGAAGCAGGTGCCATGCGCAACACTCCCGTTCTACAATTGATATAAGAGTGACGTCTCAGGGTTCTTCTTTGTCAACGTTTCACAACTTCGCTTCCTACACAAACAATTCCATTCGCCCACACTTCCTACAGCTACAATCATGGCGTCTTCTTCAGAATTCGAGGGATGGCTTGGTGTCGACAAATCTGCAGTCAAAGGCAACATGCAATGGGGCAAGTTTGAGCCGAAGAAGTGGCAAGAGGACGACGTGGACATTGAGATCTCCCACTGTGGTGTGTGCGGCAGTGACCTGCACATGCTCTCCTCAGGCTGGGGTCCGACGCCTTACCGTGAGTTGTGCTATGCCACCTCGAAGTGCTACCACGCTGACTCAAGCCAGCCTGTGTCGTTGGCCACGAGATTGTCGGCAAGGCCGTACGAGTCGGCTCGAATGTAAAGCACGTGAAGGTTGGTGACCGTGTTGGTGTTGGCGCTCAGGCAAGAAGCTGCTTGCAGAAGAGCTGTGCGGACTGCAGCTCTCAGCTTGAGAACCACTGTGCCGTGAAGAGCATCAACACTTACGGCTCTGTCTATCCTAGGGACGAGGGCAAATCCTACGGAGGTACGTCATCAAAGTGTGCATCATAATCTCACATTCCATCGTCGAACTTTGTACTGGCTTCTCAGCGGCAGGGATAGCAGTACGGGATTTGATGCCAGACCGCAAGCCCACGCAGCGGCTGAGACACTGTGCTAACCTGACCTCTTCGTTCTACAGGCTACGCCGACCACAACCGCACCAATGGTCACTTCGTGTTCAAGATCCCAGACGGCTTGAGCTCTGCGGACGCTGCTCCCATGCTCTGCGGTGGTATCACTGTCTTTTCGCCACTCAAAGCCAACGGCTGCGGTCCTGGGAAGACCGTTGGGATCGTCGGCGTCGGCGGTCTTGGGCACTTCGGTGTCCTTTTCGCGAAGGCTCTCGGTGCTGACCGAGTCGTTGGTATCTCCCGCAAGGCGGAAAAGAAGGACGATGTCCTCGCTCTAGGTGCAGATGAATATATCGCTACGAGCGACGATGCAGACTGGGCTACCAAGAACAAACGGTCGCTCGATCTTATCATCAGCACAATTTCAAGCGAGAAGATGCCACTGACTGACTACCTCGGTTTGCTAAAAACAAAGGGGACGTTCATCCAAGTCGGGTGAGTCGTTCGTTCATCTATGACATTGTAGCAAGAGACTGACACTTTCCCAGTGCGCCTGACGGTGGCAACCTACCCCCCGTGAACGCTTTCACGTTGATAGCTAACGGGATCAAGATCGGCGGCAGTGCCATCGGCTCGCCGCATGAGATTGAAGAGATGCTTAAGCTGGCGGCTGACCAGAAGATCAAGCCATGGATCCAGGAGAGGCCGCTGAAAGATGCCAATCAGGTCGTCGTGGACTTTGAAGAGGGCAAGGCGAGGTATCGTTATGTTTTGGTGAACGAGAAGCACGCTTCAAAGTAATTTTGGACTGGTTGCTTGGTGTTTACGATTATTCCTTCCACGACATGATACTTTCAAATTAAGAATGTATTCAAAAACTTCGACTGAAACCTTGCTTGACAATCATCACACGTGACTTATCTCTTATCAAGATTCATCAAAGTTTTGGCTAACCGACCACGAAGAGCGGGTGACGCTAGTGGCATCCTAATCAGGAAGGAGACGCTCAATCTACAGCTGGCTTGACGTGTTGTCGGCCGAGCGAGGTAGCAGCGAACACTCGTCTGCAACACGCCTGTGATTGAGACACTTTTTCACTTCAAGATCCTGTAACTCGTGTTGTTATTTGTGCCATTGCCGAAGGACCCAACACACACAAATTCGCGCCCCCACTGTTCGTTACACAACTTCGTCACACAACAACGCCCAGAGAAATCGCCAAGATGGCCGCCACTACAGACAACATCAGTGACATACTGAACAGTCTGCCACATCTTCGCCGTGGTACAGGCGGTGTAGCTGCAGTTGTCAAGAATGGCAAGGTGCTGGGTAAGAAGGCTTGGGGCTGTGCCGATCTCGATTTGCGCATCCCGATGACCACGAAGACGGTATTCCCAATCTGCTCCATCAGCAAACAAATGGTTTGCTTGGCAATGCAATCTCTGTTGCAGAAGCCAAGTGCGAAGATGGCCGAACGCAGTGAGAGCCCTGAGGAGCAGATGGAAGCAGAGCTGCATAGGCTGGTGCCTCACTTGAAAGGTGCAGAGGGTGGCGCCGATCTCAAGGTGAAAGACCTGGGCAATATGCAGTCCGGAATTCGGGACTACTGGGCCATGTGAGTGCTAAAGTGAAGCTTACCGTGGATGTCCATTGACATTTAAAACAGGACAACGCTATGGGGAGCGAAGCCAGACGACAAGTTCTCCATACTGCACGACGCACCTCAGGCTCTCGACCGAACAAAGAGTCTTCACTTTGCTCCCGGCACAGAGTACTCATACTCAAATGTCAACTTCCATGTCCTTGGCAGGATTCTGGAGGAAGTCACTGGCATGTCTCTTGCACAGATTTTGGTCGAGCGCCTTTTCATCCCAGCCGGCATGGCATCAGCAGGCTTGTGTCCAAACACAAACGGCCTTCCGCTCCCCATCGTGGGTTACGAAGGCAATGACACCGTCGGTTACTTTGCGGCCACCAACCGGATTGAGTGGGCTGGTGACGCCGGCATTGCCGCTTCGCTCGAGGACATGATCGCATACGAGCAGTATCTTGATCGCAGCTTGTCTGACCCAGAAAGTCCGTACGCCACGACTTCAAAGCAGCAAAATTTCAGAGATGGCACTCCCGCGTCCTACGGATACGGTCTCGCTAGGTCCCAGCGGGCTGGCAAGACTGCAATCAGCCACGGCGGAGCACTTCGAGGCTTCCGCCACGAGCGTCTGCAAATTCCCTCTGAGAGGCTCTCGGTGGTGATTCTGCTCAACTATGAGGCCCCACCGAGCCTGTTCACCGACCATGTTTTGGAGAAGATACTGAACCACGAGGATCCGAAACCGCAGTCTATCACAGCCGCGCCCGGGCTGAAGGGTGACTACCTCGATCCAAAGACGCAGTTGTACCTGGAGATCAAGGCCGGCGAGGGAGTCAAGCCAGGCAGTTTGGCCATGAACTATGGGCCAGGTACCACCGGCGTGACGATCAAGCTCACTTCGGAGACTACGGCGGAGTCACCGGGCACCAAGCTCAGGCTCGACGGCGACACTCTCCACGTTGAGCGCACCGACGATAACAGAACCATTCAAGCCAAGCGCATTCAGCCACCAGCGGATGCCGCAGCGACCCTTGCTGCGAGCACGAATGTGGTCGGCCGTTATCGCTGTGAGGAGTCGGACAGCACTTTCACAGTCTCGGGTGAAGATGGCGTCTTGCACGGCTCGTTTGATGGGTTCTTGGGCAAAGGTCCAGTCTGGCTCATGCGTCACCTGGGTGAGAGCGTGTGGGCATTGGGCAATCCTCGCAGTCTGGACTCTACGCCGCCGGGAGATTGGACTGTGGTGTTCAAGCGGGGAGAGGATGGGAAGCAGGTCGAAGGGTGTACGGTTGGATGTTGGTTGGCGAGAAAATTGGAGTACACCAAGGTTTAGAGCGATGCTAAACATGAGTTGATAGATGAATTACATCCCAGCATACCTTCAAAGTCGTGTGATGTCTCTAGCCTTGCGACTGCTCTGCACTTATGACTGCTCTGTACTTGCAACCGCTGGGGCCGTAACTTCCAGGGCCCGATCGCGCCCTGCCGATGCACATCACTCTGCATTGTGTTAGCTGCTTTGCATGATACATGTCACCCTGGATGTGCTGGCCACCTCGTACAAATTAGAAACGCGGCTCGATCCTGCTCCTCCAGATCGGGCATTGTGACGCGCTGGTCAATTGCCGTTAGATTTCATTTATGTACCGTAGCTAGACCGGTGTTCTCTTTATTCCGCTATTACTTTTCCTAATAGCTGTAACATGTTCTTCAGTCAGCTGGAAAACTTGCCCCATTGCGCCTGCGAACCGTATCCATAATCCTAAGGACGCGAAGAGTTTCTTTCCATGGCATAACCGAATTTTGGATTCTGCCCGCTCTAAGGTTAGCAGCGACCGAGTCGAGCTCCCAGAAAATCCCGCGGCCTGGTCTGTCAAAGTCATGCTTGGCAGAAGTCCCATCCCTGTAGTGTATCGTGAAGCAATCGGGCTTTGCGGGTGATAGACCGGTAAGGACGATATTTCCTTCGCTATCATCGATCCGCACAAAGTCCCTCGGGCCTTCAAATTTGTAGTCGACATGGAGATGCCCTGGCGACCTGGTTACAGAGGTGGGCACAATCAGTCAAGTAATCAAGATTCTTGTCAATCAATGCCTCAGGCACTCAATCAATCATAAGCTCTGAGATCCTTAATAATCATTGATCAAGAATATAAGTGAGGCAGATTCTTGTCAAAACTTGATAGAGCCCTAACCCTAACCCTATTTCACGATCAGATAAGATCTAGAGCTCTAATTAGTTTGCTAAGTACGGAGACGCGGCCCCTCTCCGGTCCTACCATAACCGAATTCGGAAGTCTCCGCACACCTCTGTTAAAAATTCCCTGGATCCCCTAAATTTGAGTGATGGTAAGCACACGGGTATACCCGTTCCTTACCCGGCTATACCCGCTAATCAATTAATCAAAGCCCGCTAAGGAGTCAATTAAGGATCTAACAATCAAAGGGGTACTAATTTACTTGATCAATCAATTAAATGTTGGCGGATCCTTAACTTGACTTGATTGTGCCCACCTCTGCTAGTGTAGGCCATCGGAGTATGATCGAGGTCGTGAGGTCGATAGGCCCGAGACTTCCGTGGAAGAGGGATTGGAAACCGACAATATCTGGGTCCTCTATTCCTTCGCCCACGTCACCAGCTAGGGATACCAGGCAATGTGTCAGGCTATAGATCCCGATATCGAGGAGACTACCTGCTCCGAGGGCTAGATCTTTATACCTGTTGCCGTCAGGCAGACTGTTGATGTCGATAGGTAGGCCGAAGTCGCAGACAGTCCTACATATTACTACTAGTGGATAATATAGCTACATATAAAAGCGTTATAGATATAACAAGAGTTAATAAGATTGTGCCGATATCTTTTCTTTGGTAAAGAGAATTTCGAAGTTCCCTCATCAATGGAAAGAAACGAGTCCACATTGCCTCCATGACGAAGACGCCTTTGCGATTTGCAGCATCGAAAATCTCTTTGGCTTCTCTTTCGTTCATAGCTAGCGGCTTCTCACATAGGATATTGCGGCCAGCTGCGATCGCGTCAAGACAGGCTTGCGTATGAAAAGCATGTGGTATAGCGACATAGATGCAATCAACATTGTCGTCTGCGTATAGTTCTGAGTATGAGACATATAAGTTAGGGCGCTCGTTTTTGTTCGCCGAAGAGAATTGTTCTTCCGCAAAGTCGTAGCATTTTTCCAAGGACGAAGCAGTTATGGCCTGGATGACATGGTCGTACGACTTCCCTGGCCAGCCCAACTTTTGTACATCGGCGACGAAATGTGCAGAGATCATGCCAGTCCTCTTGAAAGGTAAGCGACAGTTCACACCGATCAGGAAATTGGGGTCTTACCGACAACGCCCCAGCGTACAGGGTCATGTCGAAGAAGTTGCTGAACACGATGCACGGCCTTGTGTGACACCCAATGGTGTTTCTGATTACTCCGTGTACTATATGAAGAGCAGTATGGCTTGTTGGTACGACTCGTATGGAATGGGCAAAAACATGTCTCGCAACTTGACAGCGCGGCATAGTATATCCGCGGCAGAGGAATCGCCTCACTCTAGTATGGAAAATATCATATCCGAAGTTCAATGGTACCTTTCGCTCGGGCTTTGGGAGGCTTTCTCGGCACCTTACATATCCCCGCAAAATGCACACTTTCGTTCATTGGGTTTAGATGATTGGATTTCTCTCAGTTGCGCATATGTGGCATGTGCAGGTAGCTAGTGTAGCATACTCGGATTCTTGTCGTGAGTGCTGAGAGGCCTCCTCACCGCTGCGGCCGGTTTTGCCTTCTGCGGTAGCAAGATCCTGTTCAGCGTGCTGTGCTGGCGGTACGTAAGCCATCCTCGCTTGATCAATATAATACAACGGATGCACAAGCCGAGAAATGAGAAATCACGAGGTATAGTCGTATTGAGGAAAATGCGAAGTTTGGGTTACAGCGACGAGAACATAGACAAAAGCATCGAGGTTGTCGTTCAAACGCCAAAGAACACGAGGACAAGTAACACCTCGTACGCGCACAGCCGTGGATACTGACCTACCGTTATGGCAAATGGCGCTCCGCTTCATGCTCCAATGCATCCGCATGCATAGCGATAGCCAGCTCGGCTAGGTAGAATGTTCTGCCGTGCCTCCATAGGTACCTATCAAACGTATTGATCTTCGGCAAGCATATCTTCATCGGCAGTCAGGTGGCTATGAGATGGCAGAGATGCAGGCTGATAATTAGTCTCTCTAGATTGTTAGTAACACGAACGAGACAGACTCACAGGAGGCAGGATACGCTATAAGACGATTTCATAATGCTGGCATATCATGTACGACAGCTGATCTTTCGGCGGATTGTTTAGCTAAGTCGAAGAGCTTGACTCATGCCGATCACCTTCTATACTTTTACGACCGCGAAGCAGTAGCTTTAGGATTGGCTGCAGGTCATCCGCAGGATGGATGTAGCTCACACACGTGACGGTGAGCAGGTGGAGTATCACCTAGGCACGAGTGATCAGAGTCATCATTATGCTCAATATTGTACCAAGTCTTGGCCAGCCACTAGCTGCAGTCCTTCGCCAAATCGAAATTGTTTACGATGTTAGTGCCTACTTCCAACTCCGTAACTCACTGCAGTGTACGGATATTTCTAAGATAAGTTTTAAGTTTTGGCGTTCAAACCGTGATCACTAAAAACCCTCCGCTGATGGTTTGTGCGAGTAGGCAAAGTTTGGTCGTTAAGCGTTGGCAGCTTTAGTTCGATCACTAATCGTCCCGATAATTATGATAGCTTATCAAACATCCGTCTTTGCTCTGCTAGGCCTATCATTGAACGTGTTGTATTAGGAGGACAGGAAACGCAAACGAGTGAACGCATAAAGGGTACCGTGTCCGTTCCCAATGTCTCAAAGAACTGTTGTGGCATCTGTCCACTTTGAACCCTCTCCAAACTCACCATCGAACTCATCCGAGCACGAAACAACATGCCCTCTCGAGAGAAAGTCTTGTTGATTGGCGTAGGTCTTCGATCTTCCCTCTTTTTCAAATTGCGCCGTTGCATACTATCGTACTAACTGAGTGTGGGAAAGGCGAGCGGGAATCTAGGCGCTCACGTTCTTGGCGCATTCTTGAACTCATCGTATAGAGTCAGTATCTTGACTCGCGAAGGATCGACATCAAAATTTCGCGAAGATGTGCCTGTTTTCCGAGCAGACTATTCTAAGAGAGACCAGCTCCAAGCCGCAATGGAGGGGCAAGATATAATTACATGCATGGTAGCCATCTTCGCAACAGGCGGTCAGCAGATCCTCATTGACGCAGCTATAGCTGCTGGAGTCAAGATATACCTTCGAAGCGAGTTTGGCCCTCCTTCTCGGGATGAGAAGTTTGCTGCATTGCATCCGGCTTTGCCGCCTAAGGCAGCTACTGTGGACTACCTCAAGTCCAAGCAGTCACAGATCTCATAGTCGGCTATCGTTACTGGCGCCTTCTTCGACTGGGGCATGAGACTGGGACTCTTCGGCTGAGACATAGAGAAGAGGACCGCGATACTCATCGATGGCGGCTCTGCAGTCTTCACGGCTTCGACTCTGGCTACGATTGCTCAAGTGATCCTCGCAACGCTGGAACATCGAAATGAAACGAAGAACCAATATGTCTTTACATCCTCGTTCCATACATGACAGAAAGAGATTCTGGAGGTGCTGGAGAGGCTTGATGGTCAGAAATGGGAGGTGAAGCATGTCTCTTCCGAGGAGCTGGTCACTCGGGGCAAACCAGGGTGTTTAAACAAACAAACAAACACAAAATGAGGCCTATTTTTGAAGTTGTTTAGATCATCAAAGCATCGATTTGAGGTTGTTTAATTATAGGATCATCGGTTTGAATTTGTTTAGATTGTTTAGAAGCCTAAGGCTCCGAGAGCGTGTCACTCTATACTAGCTAGATTTGCCTAAGTACGGAGGTCTAAGTCACGTGCGTGCGGCGAAAATCTATTTTGATTAGCTAATAAAGCCTGCCGTACGCTCTCGCACGCTCCCGTATAATCCCGTATACACCTATACGCTTAGGGTAAGGGTTGAGGTTAGTCTAGGACCATTCACAAATACTGAAATACACGAAAAAACCTACTTATACTACTATCTAAATGAACATAAACAAACGAGCCTTATAGTTTAAATTTGCTTAGACGATTTACGGTTTGAAGTTGTTTGCTCAGCCTTAAACAAACCACAAACCGTTTATAACAATTTTTGTTTGTTGCACACCCTAGGGCAAACGGAGGCTGGCGGAAGGGGGTGACATGGGCGCTATCGATCTTGTTGGTGCTAGGGCGCTCGGGAGAGATGCTTCTGGAGACTCGAGGCCATGAGGGATGTGGAATAAGAAGCTTGGAGTTCTAGAGGGAAACTTAGAGCAGGCGATTTAGCACGCTCTTCGTGAAGTGAGGGCTAGGTGAGCGAGCAATACTAGCTTGATTGAACACAATTGCCGACCGAGGAGTGAGTTTTGTGGAGCATCTGTACATATCCGCCAATATCATTTGAATTGATTGCTATTATATAGGTTGCGACCTAAACCCGACCTGAATTCGCTCCACGACGAGATGTGTTCTGTCAAACACGGCTATCAGTCTATACAAAATCCAAAGGACAATCTTTCGACGAAGCATCTGGAGCTGCTGTCGCGCGCTCGTCTGAATCCCGATCATGGTTTCATGCCATGAGAAAGCTGGAGATCCAAAGCTGTCCGACATTGCCTGGATTAGAATGAAAAGCTACTGAAGCAGCTTGTGTTAATTCTGCATCTCACAAGCGGTCAAGCTCCTCAGTCGGCAGAGCTATTTAGTATCGAACTTGAAAATGGCCATACGACTTCACCTGGCTTTTACATATACGATGGAACTCTTTGTTACGTTACACGACACTCGAAAAGTCGACGCACCACTAGTGTTTCAAGTACCCCGTTACTTCCTTCTATACTGATCCTGATGTTTCCCCTTACTCCAACTGTCAATCGAAGTTCGTTGACTGTCTTTATTCGTTGAGGTACATGTGCGATGTACGCAGTGTCTTATATCACTTTCACAAAACCTCTCCACAGGCCGCTCGCACTGAAGACACCATTTGGGTCTACAGCGACTTGGATAGACCTTAGTCTCTCTGCGTTAATTTTACCGTAGCCTGCGAACACATATGCAACACGACCGGTGGCCTCATAGTTCAGATCAAGATATGGGTGCGCAACTCCTGCGCGATGGGCAGTTGACCGCATGCGTTCAACGACATTGCTGCACTGCCCGTCCCCACACTGCGATCCATGCCCGCTCGAACACTCCCACTGCTTCTCCTTCTCCTCCTCTTCCTCCTGCTGTTGTCCCTCTCTGCTCCTCCCGCATAGCAATCAAGACACCCTTCATCTACTCAAACGCCGGGAATTGCACCGCTGTAGAGGGCAAATCTCGTGCCGCCAACGCACTATACCCGCACGATAGCTTCGTCGGCTGCCGCTTCAGCAGCTGCAGCACCATTACCGTCGCCGAAGATAATCATAACCTCTTGTCCTTGCCACTAGGTCTAGCAAGCATCTACGCATCCTACTTTAGCACTTCTACCGGTGTGACCACCGCGTAGTTAGCTAGCTATGCGATGTTGCTGCTAAGCGCGTGCACCACTGCTAGCAGCAGCATGCCTTTGCTACCACCCTCTTGCCCTACTAGCAATTCGCCGAGCACGTACTTCAGGCCCTCATGGGTTGTGAAGAAGACTCTAGATGATGGCACGCTGGCTAAAAATACCGGGCCCGCGCCCTAGTGCACATCCCGCCATAGCGCTCGTGACGCGATGCCCGTGCTACTGTGTCTGCTGGAAGGTAGGTGACTGCAAGCGTGGCTTAATTGTGTCGAGCCGGAAGATCAAGAGATTGACGCTGATCCCGGCCTATGCTCCGGCCTAGAAGAAAGTGCGCATTTGAGCTAGTCTGTACTACTTGTTCAAGGCGGCGGCAAGATTGACTACAATGTACAAGCCAGATGTGTACCCCTGTTCTTTTTGTCGACGGGTTCGTGCCCTTCGGGTTTGTTAATGCTTGTGCGCGACCGTTTGCTTCTTCGTGCTCTGATACTAGCGACTCGTGCTTCATTAGTAGGATTTAACTGTTCATCGTTGCGCGTGATCGCAGTTCACAAAACACCGTATCTCAATTTTGTAGACGATATACTCGGGACCGTACCAAAGGCTGCATGTGTGTAAATGTCAATAATTCCGTTGCAAGAATGACGCAGTCACGCAATCACATGCTGTAATCAAACTAAATCGAATTATCATCAGAATGTGCTCACGATCCTGATAACTGATAGGCGAGGTACGAGGCGATCGTCCAGGCCGTAAGTAGTATTGACAATGAATTGATTAGTGATCGTTCGGAGGTAGAACAAGGAAGAGGCTTCCTAAACATAATATATTCGTCGGCAGTCGCGCTAACGTTACTCTATATAGAGACGTATAGGCATTCGCTATTTTAGTATATAATTTTGTATCAGAGAGAGGTATTGTCTAGCTCAGCTAGAACAAAGCGTCTTCTGCAGTGAGTAGGGGGAACTGCCTTAACGTAAACGGCGGGGAAGT
>LJJI01000265.1:0-11467 GCA_001553865.1 Cladosporium sp. BSL10
ACTCGATCCATGTGTCTGTGAAACCAGGTACCGTCTCGAGGAGCAGTGATATCGTCTGGTATGCGAGATAGATGAAAGCCAGCATATACTCCTGCGAGTGTGGCCTTCGATGTCGCAAAACTTCCAAAAATGCGTGGATACCGTGCTTCCACATGCGTGCTGGCATTGAATACTTTGTTGCAAGTCCGATAAGTGCAGGGTTGGCCGAAGGATGTTGTGTCGCCATGAGGAAATCATGGTGCTCGTACAGGAGTGTCCTATGCAACGCAACAAGGGCATGCCACTGCTCAGTACTAAGTTCGTCGTTGGGCTGTGATGCTTTTTGTGCGTCGATGTTCATGCACTTGGCCTCCACCATCATCAAGCCAGCATATATACCTTTGACTTCAGCAGCAAGTTGTTCCTGAGAAATGGGTGAGAACTCGGGCTGCAACGCGAAACCTGGCCATCGGTCTTCGCAACGCGCTTTGAGGGGTTCTCGGTTGAATGCCTGAGAGTCTGGCTCGGCAGAGTCATGGTGATCACCGCCTGCACTTGTTAACTTTTCTTCCTTGATGGAGACTTCGGACATCCTAAGCAGCTCGTGCGATGGTATGACATCTTCACTCACATCAACCCAATCCGTGGTCCGGTCGGCTTTGGCGTGGCTCTGTGGGCTGACTTGAGTAGATGCTGTTGCTGGGCTGGAGATCTGCGATCTGTGAGTCTCACACGAACAGTGTTCGATGTGAGCTCCGCAGCCATCACTGCGAGGATTGTGTTGCTGGTCATTCGTCGGCGTATGAAATCTGCTTGCAAATCCTCGGCAGCTGTCCGACATTGTACCCGATACAATTTCCACCGCTGCTCGCTCAGAGACATCGGAAGAGCTTTCAGTCAAAGAATCTTCTGTCGAGGACAGATCTGGCCCAATGCAGAGATTTGAAAATGTGTGAAGGATTGCTGATGATGAGCTCGGGTGCGACGAATCTGACTGGGTTGTCAATGTGCCCACAGAGTTTCGTGATGAGCTGCCGGATGGCGTCGGGGATTTTGATAACTGTGGTACGGATGCTACCGTGTGGTCGTGCATGGCGCCGTGTGCCTGAGACTGTTGAGGACTTATACGGATAAGGATAGCTTGAGAGTTCCAAGGAGAGATGACCAATACGCCGCCGGAACGCGACTCTGGGTGTTTGGTTGATTGACGATGGAGTGGACGTGAGTGTGACGACTCTTCTTGTAGACGATGATTCGCAGGCAACCTTTGATGTCCGTGGTTCGCAATAGGCTGCCCAGAAGAGAAGGCAATCGTGGCGGCGAAGCTGCAGGTGGTTGCCTCAATACCAAGGCTTCCGTGCGCGTGCCTGCATACCGTCACCCGAGCGGAGTCAGAAGAGTCGGACGGGGCTGCGACTGATGCGATGGAAATGTACTACGCAGGTGATCTATTCGAAAGCATATGTGTCATGGCAAAGAGCAAGTGCATCTACGGGATGCCAGTCTCTAAAAAATCACGACGTATTGAGAAGCAATATCAGACTCACCGCAACTGAGCACAATGCACTCGAAGTTGTTTTGAGCAGGCAAGCCGGGAGTAGGCGCTCAGCAGAAGCAAGGACCAGGTGTAATGAGACGCCTCGAAACGAAATTGGTCAGGATGAAGAACAATCCTAGTCTTGTCCATTGAAGCGCCCATGCAAAGGAGTACTCGAACCTTGCTTCGAAGGCACTCCAATCTCACCCCGAGATGTCACCTGTAGCTGCATTATTGCCTCAACCAGGTCTCTGTGCGGGACAGCGGTAACCGAGACCCTTTCGACCTGCATCCTATCTGAGGCTGAGACGTGGAGACTTCACCCACGCGCATGGATACTTTGGCAGACTAGGTGCAGGACTGCATTCAAATATGCATGATTGGGCCGCCAGTCCTGGTCGTGCAGAATCTGATGCGGAACAAGTATTGCAGCCTTGTCTTCAAACAAGCCGACACGTCGGTAACATGCACCTAACCCGGATGGTGCCACGTCTTCCAGGGGTCATCACCAAGCGATGGTGTACCACGCCGTTTCTAGGCGATGGGGGCCTCGAAGTCGTCATTAGATTACAAGCAACCGAGACCTTCATGACAAGAAGCGTCCGCCGACTGGTGCTACAAGCAGGTGCTGCAATGATGTTTCCCACGGCTCTAGTGCTCCAAACTTCTGTGCGATAGGGACGCAGCGGGAAGAATCCTGTTTCATATGAACGTAATTGACTGTGGCTATGAAGCGTTCAGCCTGTGTTGGCGCCGCTGCTTCAGACAAACATCCTTGCTCTATAGATAAACTAAGGTGATAGGCAACGATGAGGTCCAGCCAAGCCATCCTGGAGTCGCCTTTTGCTTGCCTCGTGAGCTGTCTTTGACGCGCCAACTGCAAGTCCCAGGAACCCCTCGCAGGATCCGACCATTCAGAGGAAGCACGGCTGAGATGCCGTGGCTTCCTCAGTCCGGGAAGCGAGCCGTTAGTACTGTATGGGTGGGGCGATGTTGACGAGTCTCTCGCTTTGTCTGAACGCGGTGGACAATTTCGTCTCGTATCACAAACATAGCTGATGCCACATGCAGCTCTATCACGGTAACCTAGGCTCAATCAGGCAAGCACTAGAGATGACAGAGTCATGGAATGCCACTGTTCAGGGCTGTGCTGTCGCATCCTTGTTGGCCTAATGTCACAAAACGTTCGGACCTGTCTGCCCTAGAGTGAGCAACAGGCAGCGGAACCTTGTCAAAGCTGATGTGCGCAGCATAGCGTGATGCAATATTTCTCATAGTAGGTGCATTGAGTGGAGCTGCAATGGTGGCATGAGATGGCACCGTTGGGTATATAAAGTGATCGTTCCAAAAGCTGGCCATACCTTTTGCAAGGCAACCGACTGTTCTCTCCCTTCATCATGGCTCACACGACTGTCTCGACTCCATCCAGAGGCACCCTCGAGCCTCCGATGGCCAACCACGCAGAGCGCTCGAAAAAGCGTAAATGCCCAGAGGATGGTGTTCATTCCGAAAAGGTACCGGCTTCGCTGCCCATGATATCCCTGATACATCACTAACGCACATCTTAGTCCGATGAGCCGACAACACACTGCGCAGACGATATAATTTCAGAGCAGGAGCTCCTCCTTGCGACAATGATTCTAGCGGGAATCACACCCTCGCAACTGAAGAATCCAAACTTTGACGTCATTGGAAAGTCAATACTCGATGCCCTGAATAACTTTGCGCAACAAGCTGGGATCGCATCGAAAGGGGCGCATGGCAGAACTTCATCTGTCGACAAAAGAAGGTGTTCACCCGACCATACGTCGCTATCATTGCTTGGACGAGCTGGCAGCTCTGCTCCGATGCTATCGTCGCAAATGCATGATTACAGCTCGCCACTTTGTCGATATACACGACATTACCGCGAACAAATTTTGTACGCAAGGTGGATCACCCAGCCGTCTGCTGTATCGCCTTCTTGCTCCCAACCACTGGCAGTCCCTGCTCCAGCTTCTGCGAATGTTACCGACGACAGGCGCCTCGTGAGCCCTCCAGACCATTTGATTGATCGGATTATCTCATTCGAACCAATCCGCGACGCCGTGACAACCCCAAATGGTGACACATACGACCGTACAACCATCTCGAAATGGATCGATCGGAATCACAGCTGCCCAGTCACAAGAGAGCCACTCCAAATGTCTGACCTACGACTTAATCGAGTTCTCCAAGAACAGATCACAGATTGGGAAGAGGGGTGCGCGAGTCGGTATTTATCGTGTTGACTGGAGCGAAGATGCGCTATCATATACACGAAATTTCAAACCTCTTGAATTTCAAGGTTCAATTTGCTGCCTGTGTGCAGCGAGAGGACCGTTAGAGGCAATGTCAAATGAACATGTGAAGCAAATGCGTGTTGGACGGACAGACTCCAAGATTGATCCTTTCGGAAGCACCGCGTCTAGTCGGCCATGCCCAGAAACATTTGTGGCGTTGTGAAATGAGTGGTGGACCACCTTCTCCGTCACACCTACTACCGACTGTTACAACACCCACCGCCTCTGATCCGGTTTTGAACGAAGTGATACGGGAAACCTTTTCGCATTCAACCAGAAATGAGAAAAGATCAGCATCAACTATCAAGTGGCAGTAAATGCATCATGATGAAAGAGCTCTGGTGACTTCTTTCAAAAAAACGTTCTTGCTGCGGTGCATGGCATACCTTGGGAGCAATCGCCCATGGGCAAGTTTCAAGGATGAAACCCAGGGCAGCTTCACTCGCCGCTCAAGTGCGCCTTGCTGCGTGGCCCCCAATAACCATGTATACTGTTAGATAGGCAGGATGGAAGACTAACCTCTGCAATGTGGATTTAGATGCACTGGTACAGAATTGAGCAGATATCTGCTGGACCGGTATGTTATCTGGCGCGACGCGAAAGAACCTCCCGGGTAGCTTCGTCTGAACAGGCTGACTTGTTAGTTCCGTCCATGCTGGATACGCTGTCCGAAGTTGTTCCAACCTGAACGGACAGACATGCTCAGATTTGTGTAGGCAGCAATTGGCTTTGATATCTAATAGCATCAGTCTGTTGACGGATGTGTCTTTTCTTTAATGCTGATCCGATAGGAGCTCCTGGAATCAATCTGATTGAACCGGCAAAGGCCGATGTAGCTCAGGTGGCGAGAAAGATGCTCATTAGCAACTTAGTCGTTGATGTGTGGTGTCGGAGTATTAAACTTGGCCGCTTCATGTATTTGTGTCAATCCAAGAAACATATGTACTAAACTTCAAACAGCACTCGCATGTCATTTTTGGACCAAACCGTCGTAAACCCACTTACGATTCCAGGGTAAAAATGCATGCAAATTGAGTCTGTTTGCTCTACGATGGTTTGTATACACACAGGTACGTACTGCAACATACGCTCCACAGCCGGGCATTAAAATTCACGACCCGGTCATAGAACCAATACCAACGTGGCAACTATTCATGCGCAGAACCCCGATCTCCTCCAAATAATGCTTTCAGGCAAAACGCGAAATACAATGCCTAGCTTGCGGTCGCGACGTGCAGTGCTAACACCCAGCCTTGAAAAGAGCTGGTCCCTACGAGGCCTTCAACCTCGTGTCGTCCATAGGAGACAAGCATGGCTTTGCCAGATCGAGCTCTAAAAAATTCGCGGGGTTCTGTACCATTTGGAAATGATGTCTGGATATCTTGAAGCCATCACTTTGCTCTGATCCAATGTCATTGAACGTGGGGGAATCGCTGTGGTGAAGAAGGCGGCCGCAGGGTCCAGCATGTTCGAGTCACTGACGTGTTGCAGCATGCCTACACGCTCGACTTTAGCACATGGGATCGGAAACCGGCACGTGGTAAGTAAGAGAACGATCCGATATTGTACAGCATTCAAGCCCGTCTCTACATGTTTACCGTCTTGGGCTGATTGACGACAGCGATCGCACATCGCAACGCTCAATTTCTGAACTATGTCATGATCGAATTCACGAATTAGAGAGCCGTCGAAGGTGAAGTGGAACGCAGTCTATACCACCGTGCTTCTCACCTTCACTCGACACATAATCGACTGTGACAGACACACTTCCGGTCGACAGCAATGCCTCGCATTACTCGACTCATGGTTGTGTGCAGAATAGCACTTCAAACAAGCACGTATACTTGGGTCACGTCTCGGTCGTTGATGTCAGAAACGATAAATGTACGGTATAGCTACGGCGAATAAATCGGTCAACTAATTGTGTCAGTCCATCCACATGATGTAAATCAGAGCCCTGTCATCCGTGCATCCTTAGCTGAGCCTCGACATCCCAGGTTGCTGGTAAGGCACAATTTCTGGCTCTTAGTGCACCGCATCAAGCCTTGATTGATCGAAGCACCAACCATCATCAGTCAGAAGTGTTTGATGGTGGTAAAATACTGACGGACATGTGTGGGTCTCTAGACTTAACCAAGTCCATTGCATCATTAGAGTCGTAGTGGAGAACCTTGGAGTTGTTCTCAATCAGGGGTAGCTCTTCACCGTAGCTCGTCACAAACTTCGAAAGGTCGAGGCAAGAGTCATGGAGAAAAAAGTCGTTGGTGACATTTGTCACCCACTCCAAGGCATTCGCATCTCTTGCGAGTCTCGATAGACAAGGAGGACACGTTGTCGTCGACGTGCCATTGGGATACTGAGGCTTTTTCTTGCCGAACAAATTCTTGGGTAGAATGTCCGTTATCGAAACGTCGTGCGAGAAGTGGATCTCAACCTTGTATGAGCATGAGATACATTTCATGTGCCATTGGTTCTTCGGCGGAAATGCCGCAGCTGGTGGCATTCTTCGAGTTGGAGCCTGATCATTTGGACACCAGGATCCTGGAGACTCATGTTTCACGAAAGGCTGTTGCATGTCAGTAAATCTGCTTTCCATCAGAGAAAGATGTTTCTCACATTGTGGTGTTCAACTTGACTTTGGTGTGCGGCCTGAGCGGCGAAGTTGTCACTGACACGTGGCGTGATTATTGGGGCCCTTGAGCCATGTTTCGCGAGACTCTGTCCTTCCAATGCTTTTGAGACAGCAAAGGCAACGTCGAAGTGGTTGAACTGAGCCTCATTCATCTGTGGAATGTCGTTTGTTCCGCGCATATTGGCTGTCAAGACGTTGTTTCCAAGAAGGAAGTTGAAAATGAAAAATAGTATTCGAGGAAGATAATGGCACATCGGGACTTTATATGTTGACCGAGTTCCGACTCACAGTCCTTGGCAGCACTGCGCGCTTTCTCCTATGCGATCAGTCCTGCCAGTCGAGCCAACAAAGACTTCGCATTATGTAGGGCGAACCTGTCGCAGCATGACGAGTATTTGTTCGGATCTCGTCCCGTGTGCCAAATCGTGGTCTGGCATCCACACCAGAGAATAATTCCCGCGCTTACCCATCGAGGCAGGTCGCCTCCCAATCAATCGTGAGTGACATGTGCCTCAGCGTGACATAGCCTCAAAATTGGCAGCAACAGCTGAGGGAAAAAAAGGCGACCATGGTGTGCCTATCAATATCACCGTGCATCAGTAGTGCTTTAGTACCACGCAAGTATCATGCAGATGCAAGACCATCACAAATATCCCTGCAGCTTTGGAAAACGAGCCACAACACGTTTTACGCATGAGTGTCTGAGATATGTAGCGCTGTAAGCTTGTATTTTCGTAGCTAGCTCGGCCCAGGGTATCCAATATACCTCCTAGTCAAAGATGTTGATTTCCCAAATGCTCCGATGTTTGCTCGATAGCAGCATGTATACCGTACCTATACAAAAGTGGCGAGGAAAGACCTTCGAAAAGCTTAAGAGCGCCTAGACAGCTGCATCAAGGCCTGCGCAGCACGTCGTGAGTGACCTATGGGATTGCAGGCCCGTCGACAACTATTTAGGGAACAATAGAGATTGAGCAATTAAGGAGCAGGCGTCCATTGCGGACCACGGCATTGCATCCACGATTGGGACAGGCGGCGGGTTCACAGGACAAGAATCGCGATGATGCAGCCACTAATCAACTCATCACCTATGCACCGATGCCCAACCGCATCGATATAGATTGGAAGGTTCGATCGCCTCGTCTGGACCGTCGTGGCTGGCTTGCTGCTATCGTATTTATTGTTGCACACCCACGTCTTCCGCCGCTCCCCTAGCCAAGATCGCTTCATGCAGGGTTATATCCACTGCTTTGTGGCTTGACCGATTTTATATGGATTGACCAACCACGTTGTATCGCAGTCGACCCCATTCTATCGCAACCCTCGACGTACAGCAGCTGAGATAAAAGGCAACCGTGACATGCTGATCGTTATCGTTGCGAAGCAGTACCGTGCAGACTTAACGATTGTCGCTTTTTAAGACCTGAGCTAGGACGTTTTGCTCGCAAGTATCTCTGGCACATGCTAGCTTCGCTACGTACAAGCCTTATAAATTGGCCAGCTCCAACCGATGCAGAGAGCGCGACTTGAGTCACGGACATGTTTGAGAGTAGAATGGAGCAATACTCAGTGTGTCACTATGTGCCACCCACTCTCGTCACCAAAAGGCATGGTTGCATACCAAGCAGGCGCTACGAACCATGAGTTGAAAGCAAGAAAACAGCAGTGATGTATATATATTTCAAGAGAGTTCGCGATACACACATGGGACATGGGCGACGGTCGTGGATATTGTGAACAGCGCGCATGGCGTGAATGAGTGTCGAGTGTCGTGGTGCCTAAAGCGGTTCTTCATGTGCGACGTCCTGCAGCAGCGATTGCTGCCGCACTGTCTTTCATGTTTCCACGTCGTGAGCGAGATCGTCATGCTACTAAATTAGTCGAGAACTATCCATAAGCTTGCGTTGACTGAGGCGAGCGTGGGTGCCGCTTCCGTGCCGCGTTTCTCGATTCCACATAGCGATCCTTGAATTAACGTTAATCCTTGTACTGACCTGCCTAAAATTGGGCACAATTTCGTGGTCGCAAGGACAGCAAGGCGCTACTTCTGAGCATACCGCCTCTGTGGGAGAAAGCAACAGCGTTCGTTAAGCGCTATGGAAAATTCCTTCCTTCCATTACAGACCCAAACATTTTGGACCGTGAATTCAACCAGCAAATCCATGTCTTACAAGAATGGTGTGTGTCCTACATACTCATGCTCGAGGGAGAGGTTGCGAGAGAGAAAGCCCAACAAGGTCAGTAACACGGCAACATCTTTTCAAAAGGAGCTCTTGTACGTGACAACACGGGACAACGTGATGTGCCTACGAGTGTTGTGGCAGCAAAAAGAGTCTATACTAGAACCAACAAGGCCTCTGACAGCTGAATTTGCATTTCAGATCCGAATATCCGCAAAGGACGAGCCTCGGAAGGACGAATTGCCCAAGGACGAAAAAGAGGTCCGTATATGACTAAGAAAAGGAAAGCGGAGATAATTCTAGCAGCAGAGAAGTCGCAGGGCAAGGATGAATCCGTGTTGGTCGCTCCTAGTAGACCCAAACAAGTGATTTAGAGATCCTGGATGCGCCTCGACCCTGATCAGTCATCTAAAAGTCGGGCTGCTGTTCTTTTAGCGTTAGTTCTATTAGAACTAGGAGGAAAGATAGCCGAGCGCGGTAATTGAAACTCTTGGTATTTCTTTGATATAGCAACAGGCCGTAGGGAAGGCGCGAATAAAGCCACAAAAAGTGCATCTGCAGAGAATCGTGATTCATCTTCCGATCTTGTGGCTCCATTGAAGTCTTCCTAAAACAACCTGCAGTATGAACAAGACCAAATTTTGCAGCCGCGACCAAAGCGGATTACTATCACATCAAGGCTCGAGGTGATGAACTGACACATCTCGTGCAAATCAATCATCGTTCCAGAACTCTGATAGGATGCTGGATGTACTCTGGTAGCATTAAAGAGTCCTCATGCATCAGTGGTGAATCATGCGCGATTCATCCTATTACAGATGGAAAATGGGGTTTTCTCAGCTTATTCGTTTGTCACTTTTTCGTCTGCAGTTTGCTAAAGTATTAGCCAAATAAGGATGTGTCACACCAAAATGGCCCTCTGGCGCTCTATGCTGTAAGTAAGGCTGGTCGCAGGTAGAATATCTGGGACTACCGCCGTCGGCAAGTTCACAGTGGAAGGGCAGAGCTGCTTTGCCTGAATGTCTCGCTACTAGCGTGCAAAATGGCGCCCGTGGGGTATTTGTGACGAGATGCAAGTATTCTTGGATTTAGTCAGGTTAGTCACAGCTGCCTTGCCAAAAAGAACAACAAGCGATGGCGTAACTATCGATTCACCAATCAACAAGGACGGTCAAACTGATTCATTCAATGTCATAGACTATGCAAGTCTCTAGCTGCATTTTCTCAGTCAAGCCGTCGACTGACATATGGCCTGCACATATGTGAAGCGTTCTGTCTGAGTTTGCGATATGTGACTCAGCTGGCAAGTCTCTTAGTTGATCGACAGTGTCGAATCATGATAACCAAAAGTTCATGATGACGATATCATAAAATCTCTGCATATAGGTCAAGCGATCATGGGCAAAGAACGAGTATGTAGGCCATGCTATGCCCTTCGATTGATATCAGGGAAGTCTTGCCGTTCGCGAGGTCCTGCTCATAAGTGAGTTCGCCCCTACCGATTCATTTAGCAAGAGAAACTTACCTCGATCGTCAAAATTGTGGTGCATCTACAAAGCTGTTTCGTATCGCTTGCTTTCCGCTTTACCAAGAGTTGGGTATTAATTTCTCAATCGTTGATTTACGCATGATAGGTCGGATTAAACCATGATCCTGCGCGGCCTGAGCGAAGCTGGCGAAGTGCGGATGTTTGTGGAGTGCTAGGAAACCATTCCCCTGCTCATTTAGACCACCCGGATCCGAGCGCGACTGCTTCGCCTCGGAAATTCTTCCCTCTGATGGAGACCAACCATCCAGGCCGTCGCCTTGATAAGAAAAACACGGTACCGAACATCTGTGTCTCTAATACAATTGAATCGTGCTACGAAGTGGAATTCGGGATATTGTGGATGCACCAGGGCGCCTATCTAGAAAGGACTTTCCGAGGGCGTATGGCCTTGCTTCGCAGCGATCACAGCGTCCACATGTACTGAAATCACAGATATCTGATAACGAGATCAAATCTTGTGAAATCGGTGACTGTCTTATTGATAGCAATCCGGATCAGAAGGGTTTGAGAATTTGACATGGAAACTCTAGCAGAGACCGAGGATGACACAATTTGGCCAATACCTTGCCTGGGAGAGATGCTACTTCATCCTGTGGTCACTTCCTCCATCCAATATGAGTCCTGGAATCTTGCGTATCCAGTTTGTGGCAACCATGCCTACGAATAGTATATCCGAGAGCAATACAATGAGTACCACAATCCCAGTTGCAGCGCTGCCAATAGGAACCCAATTTTGAGGAACATTGATGAACCTCCACGCGAAAAGTATGTTGAAAATCAGGAAATGCAACAATTTTAAAAACCTGAATGTTTGTAAGTATTGTAAGTTTTGGCACGTGAGAAGCAAAGTACTAACCACATCTCGAACAGAACCACAAGTTCAACCCGCTGATTCGAAAGCAGGCCGACCAGAGCCCAGCCTACTATCAGCTGCGAAAATAACCATAGGCCATACACTACGACCTGGACCTCGCCAGTGCATGAGCAGACGCTGATGAATAGGCCGAGACTTGGCATGAATGATAAGTCGCGGACGAAAGAGACTCTGTCCATCTGGGCGTCAGTATGAAGCTCTGGAGACATCGCGAAACGATATACTTACTGCTTGATCCATGCGTCTCTTCTGAAGCTCGATGATGTAGTCGAGCATAAGGAAACCAATACCATGAGACCACATAAGACGACTAGGGAGTCGTGTCGCAGCAGTGAAGTCAACGGTTAGGTTATTTTGGTTATTTTGGCTAAACCGGTTAGTTTTGGTTGGTTTTG
>LJJI01000266.1:0-53202 GCA_001553865.1 Cladosporium sp. BSL10
TTTTTTTTGTTTTTTTTTTTTTTTTTTTTTTTAGCTCACCCTCGGGTTGGCTTCCAGGCCAGAGACTTCGCACCTGATTCACAAAATCGGGAGAGACGGCAATACGAATGGGTCCGGGCGGAATGTGTTTTTTGATTTTGGCGCGAACGGCTGCCGTCTGGCATAGGGGGTTCGGAATCGACAGGGACAAAAAGGGAGATGAAAGGCCTCACTGTCTTTTGGATTCCTGGAGCGCGAGTGTAAATTAATTGTTTTTATCCTTAGGCGCAAAAAGTGATATTTCTTGAATATTCCCAGCCGTTTTATCATCCGACCTGCCGAGTTAACTTGCAAGTCCTGACCAAAAGCCTCGGACGCAGACAAGCTGCCATCGTAACTTAATTAACACGAAACACACGACCACCCTCGTCCACTCGTCTTTCGCACTGATCGTACCTCATCCGGACACAGCCATTCCTCAGCTCAAGGATCAGAAGCACAGATGCGCGAAACATGAACCACATCCTTGAGAATGTTCTCCAACCAGTTATGCGCCAGAACAGGCAAGTTGAACTAGAGTCACGCCAAAGTTAGCACCACAACTCTTGATTTCGGTCCACTTTGAACCACATCAAGAAGCAAAAGCGGCGAACGAGAGATCAAAACCCACCTTGACATCAAACGACCCCTCTCCCAGATCTTTCCAGTGCCACCTCGTCACCGCGCCGGCTTCTTGCGCCGCGCCCTTGATTTCGTGCTCGCTGTGCGTCGAGTTGCGGCCCGCCAGGTGGATTTTGTCGAAGAACGGGTTCGTCCAGTATTCGCAGCGATAGGCTTCGGTGCCGAGGCTGTTTTCGAGCCAGCCGTAGCCTCGCGCTTCGAGGGTGATTGCTGGGGGGTCGATGGGTTGGGATGCGGCTACGGCGAGGCAGGCGAGGAGAGGTTTGAAGGAGACCATGTTGGTGGGTAGGTTTTGGTTGTTGGGTTTTTGGTTGTGGGGGTCGTGGTTTGATGGTCAGGAGAGACACCGGAGTTTACGTTTTACGAAGGAGAAGAGAACATGAGGAGAAAGGATTGTGGATCAGATGGTTTAAGGCATATATTTTTTATATATATTTGTTGCACAATCACTTTCTCTATATACGGTCACGATGGTAGCTTCAGGACAACTGCAAAGGCTGATATATATCATGGCCTCGAATATTCGTCCACTAAGAATTCCCAGGACAGACATGTAAGCCAGAACGTGGAAACTCAATAGCTAGGCAGTATGTTACGTTACATGTACATGTATGGACCAGCGCATAGCAATAGGCAATCTGGAGCTTATTACGTAAGCTGGTCAGCGTACCAATCCTATAACTTCATATCTCGAAAGCAAATAGGTGTAAGCATCACAACTCGCAAATGAAAGGTCTGGATCCGCATATATCGTAACAGGACAAGGAGCAAAACAAACATAAAGCACAAGTCTGCAGAGGGTTGGGCGAATTAAAAAAAAACAAATACGAAGACGGACTCGTAAAACATGACACCAACGACGACAACGACCACCATCCGTCCCCGCGACCCCTCCGACCTCCCCTCCTGCGCCTCTCTCCTCGCCCGCGTCTACGCTCGCGACGGCTACCCAGTCCAAGGCGTCTCTCACGCCATCGAATTTCTCTCTTCGCCCTCCACGCTCGCGGCGTGGGTAGCAGAAGAAGAAATCGAAGACGCCGCCGCCGCCGCCGCCGCCGCCACCACCACCACCACCACCACCACCACCAACAACACCCCCTCCAACCGACCCTCATCTGGATCTCCCTCAATCGTCGGCCACGTCTCCCTCACCTCCCCAGCCTCGACCTCCACCGACCCTGCCGTCGCTCTCTGGCGCTCGCAGCAACCCAGCGAACCCATCGCCGTGCTCGAACGGCTCTTCGTCGACCCCGACGCCCGCGGCCAAGGTCTTGCAGCGAAATTGCTGCACGCTGCGAGCGGAGAGGCAGAGAAGCGGGGATTGCGGGTGGTGTTGTTTGCGCTGGTGAAGGACGAGGGGGCGATGAGGTTGTATGAGCGCGTCGGGTGGCGGGAGTTTGGGAGGAGGATGTATGTTTATCTTGATGGGGAGGGGAGAGAGGCGGAGATGGAGGCTGTTTGCTTCGTTGGGCCTGAGAGGTCTTCTCCATCTTGAAAGGTGTAGAGTGGGTTGTATTTTGGCCTTTCGGGAGGCTGATGGGATGTGGCTTTGTTGTGGACGATATATGTAGATATTGAAGCGTACTCGACTTGGAAAATATGCCAGACGAGATTGTGATGATTTGAAATAAAGCTCAGGAAGATTACAGAACATAAATATATTGACCGTCCTATGATTCAATCTTTACCCAGTGTTATCCGACCCAGATTCGTTGAGAAGTCATTCCTTCTTGATACCCACCCATGCCTAACGCCCAGAAACCCACCAAAACTGTACATAAAATCACAAGCCCTGCTTATTCGACTGATCCATCGAAGTCGAGCTCGCCGTAGACGTAGTAGATTTGTCTTTGCAACCCCACCAGCCTGGCGTCGCACAGGAGGTAGAGCTTGATGCCGATGAAGACGACGCTGGAGAACTGACTGTCGAACTGATTGTTGAGCTTACGATTGAGCTGCTAGGCTCAGCGCTGCTGGTTGCAGGTGTGTCGGAAGTCGTGGTGAGAGTAGACGCAGGCTCAGCACTAGGTGACGTAATCGTAGTTGTCAGAGTCATGGTTGTAGGATCTTTGCAGCCAAACCAGCCTGGCGTTTTGCAAGAAGAGGTCGTGATGGTGCTTGTCATGGTTGTTGTGGGCGTGGTCGTGGTCGACTCATCGAGACAGCCCCACCAGCCGGGTGTCTTGCAAGTTTCTGTGCGTGTCTGCGAAGTAGTGCTTGTCGGCTTGCTCGATTTACTCGTGGTCGTGTCGCTGCTATTGCTTTCGAAGAATTTCCAGTTGAAGCAGTCTTGACAATCTACGTCTTCCTCGCATGTAGGGACTGTGTCATATTTCTCAAGGACGTCTTTGATTACATTGACGATGCGGTGGGTGCCGATGCCTGACCGCCACCCAAGGTCACCGACGGTGTCGTAGATGCAGGTGCGGCCAGTGTGACATTGCGACTGTAGAGCGTAGCCCGCAAGCGTGCACAGGGAGGTGGCGGCGTTACATGTGCCCATGAATATGGGATCTGCAGTATGACCATAATGGTGAATGCCAGTGCTTGGTCTGGATTGATGGCCTCCGATGCGGTAACCCGGAGGTGTAGGCAAGCCGAGGCGACCAGCAGCCATGGCGTCTGGGTAGGCTTCGAAAGTCATGACAGGCATTCCGTAAGTCAAACCCAAGAGTGAGCTGACCACGCCTCCAAGAGAGTGACCTGACATCCAGACATCGGAGTCCGGATAGCGTTCGGTGACATTGTGATACAGATCGCGAGCGGCAAAGTAGTAGTGGCTCTTTTGGCGAAGACTCTTGACAAGGCAGGTCGAGTTGCAGGTGTAGGCATCGGTCATGCAATCGCAGACCTGTTTCCAGCCATAATGTCCGCCTTGGGCACAGCAACACGAGCCAAACAGATTGTCGTTCAGTTTATCGTTGCCGGTGGTTTCTGCGCCGTCGAAGATGGCCATCGAGGTGCCCTTCAAACCAATGACAACCGTCTTATTCTCCTTGTCCGCAAAGATGTGACCACGCAAGCCGTCCTGCTCCCAGCCAAAGTCTTCGGTGTAGTTGAATCCACCTCCAACGTCCTGCCACTCTCCTGTACCATACTCGTGCGTGTATGCATTATTCGCCATTCTTGCGAAGCTCAAGACCGTCTCTTTATCCGTTACATTCGGCCCGGCTATCTCGTCATTCGTCCAAGCAGACGATGGTAGCGTGGCAGCTTCTCCGTGGATGGCGGCATGGTCGAACAGGCGATCTATGCTGGACTTTTGTCGGTCTGCTAGTCGTTGAATAGTTGTCGAAGATGCTTTAGCGCGTAGGACTGGTGGTGCCGCCTCGTATGTGGCGCCAAAGTCGGCGGTGACCTTCATTTTCGCATCTTGGGGTATGTCCATGTAGCGATGTAGGTCTGGATAGTCATGCGACCCATGGTGGTATATGTGTCTTAGGGTCTGAAAGATGTGTCAGTTGGCAGATGGGCGAAGGTTGACAACGGCGAATGACCTACAAACTCCTTCTCGCCCAGTGCTTTGGGTGGACTACTCTCTCCGACATGGTCTCCAAGACCGGGCGGTAACAGCAAGTAGGGATTCCTCTGTTCGGCTCTCTGTCGTGGCGAGCGAGCTGCCTCGGCGGAGGATGCAAGGAGCAGCAAGGTTGATAACAATAGGCTACCGTGCATGATGGCGGCGAATGGGCTGGGAGGCGTGACGTGAGAGGATGGGGAGCTGGCGAGGCATCGCATGGGGAGGATTGAAGAGAAAGAGTACGGCCTACAGGAGCGAGAGGTCACGAGATGGCTAGAAGTATGTCAGGCAGCAGGGTTGAGAGCGTGTGGTGATAGAGAGACTGTGATAGTCCCGAACGAGGCAGAAGTGGAGATGAGAGTGCAGCGTGATCGGACGGACGACTCAGTGCGTGCCGGCGTCGATGTCATTGTTTGGGGTCCGCCCAAGGCGAGGCGAGTCTGGGGTCCAAGCAGCAGCCGGTGTGGCGCATGTGATGGAGCCGCAGCGCCGATCATCCATCGTTCACGCATGGAGGGGGAAATGGGGCAGTTGTTTCGAGATATACATGCTATTCATGCTATACACCCTCGTTATATTTCTCTCGTGGCACTCTTGGCCGTCGTGGAGCTTTCAATTAAAACTTCCCCTCATCCGGCTGGAGCATACGTAACCAAGCTCGCCATCCTGAAGCTATCGCAAACTCACGAGGCAACAAGGCCATTCTGCATCACCTCCACCGCGACTCGTCAGCACGCGATCCATCCCCTCCGCCTCATGCCGGCAGCATATACTCCCACCGACCCTTCCCTCTGTGTATCCTCCATACCTCAACTACCACATTACCCACTTTCCCATTGCACTAGCCGAGTTGGTGCACACGCTGCATCATAACGACGACGACGCCCGCCATCTGTGCTTTGGCCAACGCTGAAGCAACAACCACGCCATGTCTTCCGAAAGCCCTGCTATCTCTCGCGAGAGCAGGCCCAGACCTCTGCACACTTCCCGCTCCTTCACAAGAATGGAGTCACCGCCCTCGACAGCTTCCTCTCCTCGCAAACGCGCCAACACCACCCAGGTCGCCGGCATTCCCTCCATCCCGGAAGCCAGGTCAATCGACCCCGACACCGAGGCCTTTGGTAAAGATGAGAAGAAGGATGTCTTTGAGAACCGCGAAGATGACGAAAACGAGACCTCTGAGCCGGACACGCCTGCTCCCGAGCTCAAGCTGCCCAACACCCTCGATGAGCTACCCATAGAGATCAGGAGCCTGACAGAACGCTTTCTCGAAAGCCTGTCTGCGAAGGTCCACCCGGCTCCTCTGAACGCGGAAACACTCTCGGACATGTTCCAGGACTTCTATGAGCGTGCGGCCTCGCAGATCTCCGTCCACATCGCAACGCTGGCGTCCCGGCTGGGGAGGAAAGAGACGTCACCATCGGCGACTGTACGCACCAGCAAAGGAAGAGCAAGAGCAGGATCGTCAGCGAAGAGGAATGGAAGCCCAGCTAGTACCACTAGTGGTGGAGAAATGCTTACGGTATCCGAGGTCTCTGACCGCAAGAAGGCGAGGAAGATGCTGGAGCTCAAACGCCTGGCGTTGGAAGAGGCTGTGGAGCGTGGGGTATGCGAGAAGATTTATGAGAAACTTTGGAAGCACAGAAGTACAGATGATGATGCTAGAGACGAGAAGCTCCGCTCGCGGACAGCGGCTCTGTCTGTAGTGGGAATTGGGCTCAAAGAACTGCATGTCGACATTGATCCGAACTCAGGACCAACGCAAAAGACCGCCGAAGAAAAAGAGAACGAGATTTATACATCCCTGGCCTCTGCAAGGGAGTCATTGCTACGAATGGACGATGAGCACTGCCCATTGGGCAAGTTGCAACACTTGACTGCAGCACACAAGAGTATTGTTGAGACGCTGTCGCAGCTCTTCCCATCTTCATCTTCAGCAGATGAGATCTTGCCAACTCTGATTTACACATTGATCACTTCCGCCGATATGGAGCTCAATGTAGTAAGCAACCTCAACTTCATCCAGCGTTTCCGAGCCTCCAACAAGGTTGATGGCGAGTCGGCGTACTGTCTCGTCAACCTCGAAGCCGCCATATCGTTCTTAGAGACTGTCGATCTATCCTCCCTGCGTGCAGATGAGCTACCCGAAGGGCCACCCAAGACCAATAGTCGTCCTTCGACACCCAATAAAGACAAGTTAGGGGTGCCCCAGCCATCGACGATGCACACCCTGAAACCAGAGACCTCTTCTGTTACTGCAACTTCTCATGACATAGCCACGCCTGCTCCCAATGAAAAAGCCTTACCAGTCGTGAGTGCTGTGAACAACAACACTGTGAGACCAGGAGCTCCTTACCGCCGTATGTCCAGCATGGTACAAGCTCAGGCTGACCGCTTTGAGGCCGGCCGGAACGACTTGCTTCAAGCTGCCGACAAAGTCTACGACTCGATCAATGGCACGCTGGAAAACAGTCTAAACTCACTTTTTGGCCGTTTGAAGGACCAGGTCACGCCAGGCTCAAACCCAGTGACACTACCCAAGACCCTCGAAGAAGCCCGTAAACTAGTCTCTACTCCTTCACCAGCGGAAGACGACACACTCCTGGCTGGATCCGGCCGCTCATCCCCAGACGACCCTCTGGCCCCTATCGCCAACCCCAAGACAACCAACAACAGCAACAACCGCACCCTCGAAATCCTTGCCGGCCGAGGTCCCATCCGTGACCGCAGCGTAGACAGCGCCAGCAGCACAACCAGTAGCATCAAACGCAAACCCCAAACCACGCAAAACACCAACAACAACACCAAATCCTCTCCCGCTAACGCAAACGACTCCCACAACGAGCCCCTCGCCGCCGCCACAAACTTCATCAGCGCCATGAACCCCCTCAGCCTGGGCAACCGCTTCACGTCCAACTTCTCCAACGCCATCCCTCGTTTCGGCCGCGCCGCGAGCACGGGAGCGTACCCTGCTGCCACTGCATCACACACTCCTCCCAACCCACCAGACGCGCAGCCCGCGCAGCAAAAACCACGACACCTCGAGCACATCACCGAATCACCCACGTCGACGACAACGATGACACCGCCGCAGGCCCTCGAGCGCGTGAACAGCCACGTCAGCGAAGCGCGAGCCGAAGACGACCTCAGTGCCATCGAGGCGCTGGCGGAGCTACGTCGCATTAAACCTCCTCGGAAGAGGTTCTTGGAAGTCAGTGGTGCTTCGGAGTTGAAGATTGGCGAGGTGGAGGAGTTGTTGGCGGAGTATAGGCGGTTGGCTAGGGCGATTGGAGAGGCAATTGCGTGAGGATGGGGGGTTGCTACAGGGTAGACGATGCTATATGTCTTGAATCTGGAAGGGAGAAGGTTGGGATGCGGAAAGCTAGGAGGAACGCGACATGTAGGCAACGGACACGGCCGTTTTTACACAAAGGGATGGAAATGAATGGTGTTCACCAAGATCTACGACAACACGCCACTGCACAGTGTTAAATGAGCCTTCTTCGTACCCTCATCACATAGGCACATAGACTTAGACATTGGATAGACACTGGAAGAGAAGTGGAACATGATGTTGGCAGGGCAAGTGAATGCATATCTGGAAATTGCTTGTCTCGCTGGATATCGACAATAATCATCATTTTTTGGATTGACCCTTTTGTCATCCCGAACGCCGTTACACCTGCCTGCCAAAAAAAAAAAAAATTCAAAAGGTATCGTGAAGCAAAGCACGCCTGAAGCCCAACATTTCCCCTACCGTCGAAAAGAAGGTGGAAACGTCTAGTTCATCTGGCGGATGAGGGCGTTGATGTGCTCCTCACGGTTGCCAAGGTCACCACCCTCGACGTAGTGCTTGAACTTGCGGGTGCGGAAGCCACCAGTGGGGTTGGAGAGCTTGAAGGGCCAGAGGAAGTTGGCGGCCTGCTTGAAGTTGGGGCCAACGGTGTAGATCTCGTGGATCAGGTCCTCCATGCAGACAATGCCGTACTGAGCAAGGTTCTCCTCGATGATGGAGTTGTCGGTGAGGGGAATGCGCTGCTTGTTGACCTTGGCGTATCCGCGCTTGTAGACGAGCTCACGGACGGACTTCAGGTTGGGGTAACCGTAGGCAATGAAGGGCTCGACGATCTTGAGCATCTCAGAGGTGGCCTTGGTCAGACGGATGAAGACACCGTTGTTGATCTGGAGAAGACGGAGGAGCTGGAGAGTCTTGCGCTTCTTGGGGTCGATCTTGTTGATACCCTTGATGCGGGTAACAAAGACGAGCTTGGGCTGGGCGGGAACATAGTAGCTGCCCTCGGCCTTGGCGACGCGAGCGAGACGGATCTGCTCACGCTCGTAGTCGCGGTACTCCTTGACGTAGGACTCGGCGCGCTTGAAGATCTGCTCACGCTTGGTCTTGGACTCCTGTTTTGACAGTCAGTAATGGTGCAAGGGATGCCATGCTGAAAGTATATGAACAGATTGAGGGTATCTCAGATCCGAAAGATGGTTAACGTTACGACAACATTGCGGTTAAGCTAGTCGAGGTGTTGTGGGTAGGTTTCATCACCGTATGGCAGGTGAAAGAGGGAGTGGGAGGACTAACCTTCTTGCGGGTCTCACGCTGGGCAGCCTTGTCGGCAGCCTCCTTCTCAGCGGACTTGCGCTTCTTGAGAAGGGTCTCCGGGACCAGGATCTGGTCCTTGGTGGGGATGCTACTATAGTGATGTGTTAGTCGGTCCGCTGGGAGCATGCCACGAGGGCAGTTTGGCTCCGAGCGAAGAATTGCGGCGCAGTGGTCTGGCTCTGATGCATTCTCCGCTAAGCACTTTGTTTTGCCTGTGTGCGATCATTGATCGACGACGGCTATGCTGGGTTGCCCCGAGCATGGTATTCCTTCTCTTACTGCCTCACATTCTGACGGGCCATTTCTGACACCGCGCAGGACTGAGGCAAGAGTGCTGGCTTCCGGGCAAATTCCATCTGAGCGGACCGACTGCGTCGCAATTCCTCACCCGGCGCGTGGGTGGGCATTGCAGGGTGCGACGTACGTCTTGACAACGGAGGTGGCGGGCATCTTGACGGTGGCTGCTGGGGTTAGTCGTGAGTAGAGAGAGAGCGTCGTCGGGCGAGAGACAAGAGAACTTCTCTAACAAAATGCGACCCACTTGACAAAGTTGTGGCCTTGGCGTCGGCCCGTGTTCGGTGGGATCTGTCTCGAAGCGAGGGTTTTGCGATATCAGGCATCAGGAAGTCGTGCCTGACCAGCTAACCCTAGCGTGAGCGTTGTAAGCACGCCTTCTTGCGTGGACGTATTCAGTACATCCCACAACTCCTGCTATCACCGCAATGTCATCAAATCGTCGTGGAGTGGGCCTGGGCGCATTCTCCAATTCTGCCATCAGCGCCGACCAATATGCTCGCCATGGGCAGGCTCTTCGCTCCAACCACGCCGAAGCCCTGGCAAACCAACTCTCAGTCTTCCAAGCTGCCCTCCATAACTTCAGTCTCACGCATGCAAAAGACATTAGGCAAAATCCACAATTCCGAGCTGAATTTGCTCGGATGTGCAATGCCATTGGCGTCGATCCGCTAGCTGGCAGTAATGTCAAGGGAGCCTCCAACTCGAATGGCAAAGCAAGCAGCGTATGGGCAAAGATGCTTGGAAGTAGCGTCAACGACTTTTACTTCGAGCTTGCCGTCCGTGTTGTTGAAGTGTGTCGCGAGACCAGAGCTGAGAATGGTGGCATGATTGCCGTGTCTGAAATGCGCAAGAGAATCGAGAAGGGTCGTGGCATCATTGGTGGCGGCATCAATGTCACCGACGACGATGTCGAGAGGGCTCTTGACTCCCTTGCACCCCTTGAAGGTGGCTTCAAGGTCGTACCGCTGGGATCGCACAGATTTATTCGCTCGGTACCAAAAGAGCTGAATCTGGACCAGTCGACAGTACTGGAGGTCATTCAGATTCTAGGCTACGTTACTGTCTCGATGCTACAAGACAACCTCGCTTGGGAGCGTGCGAGGGCTGTGGCAGTGATGGACGATTTGGTTTCGGACAGTCTGGTTTGGGTCGACTTACAGGCTTCCGAGACGGAATACTGGAGTCCAGCCTCGATGCATGAGGGTAGCTGAACACTCATGCGTACACCAAATGCCCTTCGACTTTCTTCCACATGGGACTATCGCATTCAAGCATGCTGCATGTTACGACCTAATGATAATGAATACATCAGCAATGTCATCTGCGCTAGAGTCCAGCTTTTCCTATGAGGTTTGTCCGATATCTGATAAACTTGTCTCCAGTTCAGCTTGGCCCATAAAGAAACCAAAATGTGCTACGTACTCCGGTAACACAAGAAGTCGAACACTTACAGTATTTTGAAACTATTGATAGGTAACGTGCAAAAAGACAAAAGAACGTCTCGACGTTGGCAGGACTCGAACCTACGCCCCCGAAGGGAATTGATTTCTAGTCAATCGCATTAACCACTTTGCTACAACGCCATTGGGTGGGAGTCATCCCAGCATTGCAAAACATCAAGCCTCAGAACATTGCATTCGTTTGAACATCCTATGGCTCCGAATCCATCTATAATGGACCCACGTTACCGCTTTTCATTTACAGCAAGATGAGTGCAGTGGCCTGGTTTGTCGCATTGGAAGTCGTTTTTGTTGGAGCGCTGCAACGTGCGCTGGAATTATCTAACAAACCGTATTCGACGACCTGACTTCCTCCCCATCCTGCACAGCAGCCATGCTGACACAATCTTGATCCCCCAATCCTCTCAGGCGCACCACTGTCTCAAACCCCACTCTCTTCACACTACCGCGAAGACTCTCATTGACGTAAACATTCCACTCCTCTACATCTGTCGCGCCATTCCAGCTCACGTACGCCGTGTTACCCTCGATAACAAGACTGGGATTCCAATTTCTCGGTGTACCGCTCCAGTTACCTCTAAAAGTTCGATAGCTGTGACCGTGCTCTTCTGCTTCAAAACGAGCTTGCCACACAGGATGACCTGTTGCATCATATTCGATGATTATTCGTACACTGCCACCGCCAAGTAGGAAGTTCCCATTCTCGAGCGCCTGTAACGAGCCTTGACTGTCGGCGTAGAAGTCGGTCTTGAAGGTTTGCAATAACTTTGCACTGCTGTTTATCTGACTGACTTGAAATAGCAAGCCTTGCGTGAAGTGACTGCCCATGTCATCTTTCATGTTGTGATTGTCGAACAATGTCATGGTGAAGCCACCATCCTCGGTCAAATTGTGCGCTCTTGCGTGATGTGCCCAGCTGTAACCATACTCGTAGCCATCGATGGTCTGTAACACTTTACCACTTGCGCGGTCTAAGACGTAGCTGCACCAGGTGTGCCGACTGTTGACTAGCAGGCGATCATTGCCGAGCGGCTGAATTGAGTTGATGTGGAAATGATCGTAGGGCGCTCTTTTGGTGCCGTCACCCATGTAAGATGGGAGTGGGAGGCGAGAGTCTGAAAGAAGAATATGGTCGACTGCGCTCCAGGAGGAGACGACACGGCCAGTCGGAGGCTCGATTTCGAAGAACATGCTGTTCGCAAGCCAACCATTTTTGGGTCCGCCGATGGGAGACAGGTCGTGAGGTGTATTGTTGTATGCTGTGACGAAAAGTGTGTCCGAGCTGGTCATGATGTGTTCGTGGAAGTCCAAGTTACCAGGCTGATTCTCGATCAGTGAGGTGATTGTCTCGTTCAAGTCGAACTCGGTGAGCTGATATTCATGATCTAGAAATACAGCTTTGCCGTAGCCGTGACCTGGGTTTGGAGCGCCAGTTGAGAAGCCGTATGAAAAAGTCAAGTATCTCTCGTCGCGGAAATTTTGAGGTTTGAAATCCGAGGTGTGTTCATGCATCTCGTCAATGAAAACCAGATCCCCCTCCAAAGTGTATATAGCAGGCTTGCCGCTTTCCTTGTGAGATCCCTTCGGCGTCATGAAAAGGTATTCGCCAGCGTTTGCTGAAGCTTTTCCGGTGATGTTAAGCTGGTGTGGGCGAAGCGATGAGCTTTTGAACTTCAGATGAGGCCATTTCCCTGTATCTTTCTCATCGTGCCCAAGCTGGAAATGTGGCTTGAAGGAGTGAACAGTCACCAACTTGGGCTTGTCAAATTGCGAAACGGCAGTGCGAAGCAAGAAGCCGACGAGCAGTAGACAGAGAAGAGATGATGTACTGACAAAAGTCAGCTGTAGTAGAGAGCGCATTGTTCCACTGGTTCATGTTGGTATTGCGTGCTGCGGATCGCATCAATGAAGACAAATCAGGACGATCTAGTCCCTCTACACCAAGCCTACCTTCACTCAGACTCGCTGCAGGCAAGAAGCGGCCCACATTGGCGACTGTATTTGCTTGGTGGCAAGCAGTGTTGGCTTTGGATTGAAACGATCAAACCGATGGCCAGTGACACAAACAACGTTGTGGGGACGTGTGCCGAAGCAGGTTGGAGGAACGGCATTGAACGGACAGCACGGAGGGAAGTCTTGGTACAAGGCAGCCTCTTACAAGTGATTGACAACTTCAATCAGAATGCGCCTCGGAGAGTACTACCGCGGACAGTGCTTAGTCTGGTCTTGGTGGGTAGTATGCTCCTAGTGTTTGCAACCGCCTTTCGCCAGCCCACCGTCTCGGTTTGACCTGCAGGGGTTTCTTGTGACCATTGTGAGGCCATGTAACGTTCACTTCAGATTAAAAGTGTAACAGGATCTTGTCGCACCGAGTCCTAGCTGTTTCTCTCTTGTGTTGAGGTTGTGTTGGACGTCAATCAGGGCAGCACCCGACTTCCGACATTTAATTTACGGGAGGACATGCGGCTGGATCCTCTTGGCAGCCCTACGGACGCGGGCTGCAATCCGTGTAATAAAGTGCCGCTTTGTGGCTGGAGCTTGCAGTTGATTTCTCGCGATTCGAAGTCGATGTCATCGCTGAAGAGGGACAGCGAGATAAGATCTACACACCTTCGAACTACACATCGACAAAATGGCTGGTACAGGGGCTGAGTTTCCTTGCACACTGTACTTCTACCGCACCAGCGTTCTAAAGTAGCATGTATTGACACATCACCAGTACCATCAACACACCTTTCCCTACCCACCGCCTAGCTGAAACAACCCTCAATTCGCTGGCCGTTGACGAAGAGCTCTCGCCTTTCGTCCGCCGCTCTTTCTCCCTTGTTAACGCTGCTGGTGAAGATGCTGGAAGTGATGAGGAGAAGACGGTGTTGAGGACCAAGTACAAAGCCACGACAAACCGCATGCTGCGCGTTGCTGTGAACGGTTTCTTCGAATCTCTCAATGTCGTGGTCCAGGTCATGGAGGAGTTGGACGTAGATGTGCTGCACGAGAATGGGCTAGAGGACTTGAAGGGCGTGCAAGGTGTTGAGCAGGGAATGATCGGATCTACTGTTGGAGGCACTTGAGGGCTGCGCGAAGGTCACTTACGGCCGCCACATCCTGCCGTTACTCAAGACTGGCATATGAAAGAGCTGGATCGAAGGGACCAACGCCAAATGGCCCTTCGCTGAGGAGTGGACGCACGAGCAAACACTCTAGGAACCGCGATAAGACAGGCCGCTTTGCAAACTTTTCGTGGTGTCCGGCAAGGCCAAGTAACAAACTGCACCTTGCTACTGGAAACATGTTCATCGCAGACGAATCCAGTAGCATTGTTGCTATGCGGTCGTTGTCCATCCACGGCCTCAGCAACTTTGCAGGCCGCCAAGCCCAGCCCTTGCGGATGTTATTTCAACCTGACAACATCGTTTCCCGACGAAAACCGAACGGCGACACAATCAAACGATAGTAGGCTGCAAGGGCAGAAATCGGGCTTAAGTAAGAGCGGCATACAATCTCGACCTCTTATCTGCAAATTGTGTGTCATTGCAGATCTGCGACGCCGAAAGCGGAAACTACATCATCATACCTTCATATATCTGCATTGGCATTCCAAAACACTATAATACACCAATTTTCCTACTTTCACGTTTATGCGGTACGTGTAATTATTAAAACCTCTCCAGCATGCGTTACACCCAGATAGCAAGCAGGGTGCTCTGCCTTGTGGGTGCAGCCACAGCGTTCGATCCTAGAGAAGCTACTATTGCTTCCACCCACCATGATCTCTACACTGGCTTGGTGACCTGTCGAGAAGTCGTGGAGTCTTTCCTGGCCCGTATTGAGGCTCTGAACAATCACACCAGCGCCATCTTGGCTTTGAACCCCTACGCTCTCAGTGACGCCGATGCCTGCGACAAGACGCTCGCCTCGAACAACGCCACTTTTGGTCCGTTGTTCGGCATCCCGATTCTTTTGAAAGACAATTTCGATACGTCTTTCATGCCTACAACTGGTGCCAACGCCGACATGGCACAGTCACAACCAACGGTCGATGCACCTGCTGTGAAGGCATTCAAAAAAGCCGGTGCCATTATTCTCGGCAAAACCAATCTCCATGAACTTGCTCTCGAGGGCATCAGCGTATCCTCTCTCGGCGGTCAAACAATCAACCCTTACGACTCTACTCGCACTCCTGGTGGTAGCTCCGGTGGTACTGGTGCGGCAATTGCAGCTTCGTTCGCTGTATGGGGAACGGGTTCGGATACTGTTAACAGTCTGCGTAGCCCAGCCAGCGCTAACAGCCTGTGGAGTCTTCGCCCAACTCGTGGTCTTATCAGTCGCGGTGGCATCATCCCAATATCGTACACGCAGGATACCATTGGTCCTATTGCACGTTGTGTAGAAGATGTTGCCACCGCTCTCACCGTTATGGCTGGGATTGGTTACGATGCAGACGACAACGCTACCGCTTCGGTTCCAGCAGGCTTGCAGGGGACTGACTATGCTGCTTCATTGACCACGGGCTCTCTGCAAGGCTTGCGCTTCGGTCTGTTGGAGGGCTTCTTCAACCGCACTGCCTCCAATGAGACGACACCTGTGAATGACGCGATGGGCAAGCATGTCGCGAAGCTGCGTCGTGCCGGCGCAATCATTGTGCCAATCAACGAGACCATCTATGATGCCAACAAGATCATTGCAGTGCTGGATGTGCAACGTTACGAGTATCGGGAGCTTCTCACGGAATACCTGCAACGACCGACCCTCTCTGGCGAACACCCTAACTCTACCAACACGTTGTACGCCAGCGACAAGTTCCTAGTTCTCCCCTCGGGCTACGAGTATGTCACGACATCGCTTGTTTCTTCAACATCAAATGCGACCTATGCCACCAGGCAGGTCGGTATTCAGAATCTCTCATTAGCATTGGAAAAGACTTTCGCCACCAACAACTTAGACGCTATCATCTACCCCGAGCAAAAGAATCTCGTCGTCAAGATTGGCTCGCCTTCTCAAAGTGGCCGCAATGGAATTCTTGCGGCTTTGACAGGCACACCTGTGGTCACCGTCCCTGTTGGCTTTAGTCCTGCTACGGAGACTGCGCCGGATGGCGTGCCAATTGGCATGGAAATCTTGGGAAGGCAGTGGACAGAGGAGAAGCTGTTACAAGTTGCGTGGCAGATCCAGCAGCTTGGTAGAATGAGGAAGACACCTTCTTGGGCGAAGCAGCGAGTTGCCGACAGAGCTTATGACAGTGTGCCGAGCGTGACTCCTAATGTTGGTAACATTCCTGATGAGTATCCTGTTGGAGAATTGTGAGCATAGCGCATTCAGTAGCGTTGTATATAGTGGTGGTAGTAATGACCACAGCATAGCTCTGACACATTGTCACTGCTGCGGTGTATGTACTATCTGCGTGCAGTTCTTTTGCGAGAATCTTGCCCACGGCCGCCATCTCGACCGTCATAGTCATGGATAATATCACGCATGCCAAGTCCGCGTTCTTGACCGGTTTTGTTGACTCAGCTTTCTCAGGTGATCGTCCCACCTCCGTCTCGCGATCTCGCGAAGCTTGTACTTGGCTGCGAGGCGCAGCTCTCTGCTACTTGCAAAAGCGCACGAGCAGCTGAACAAGTGCACCTCATCTGACCAGTCTCTCGATTTACTGCTCGCCATCGCAGCCATGCGATGAGACATGTTACCTTACTCGACTTGGCAGATCTTGGTTGGCACGAAACTCCTTCATATCTCTATTTCCCAATAAATCGGCTAGTACAACCATGTCAGACCCCGTATCTCACTCGACCAGCGAGCAATCCCCTCGGCAACCACGTGGCAGTTATGCCAAATTTATTTGTCTCAACTGCCGTGCTCGCAAAATCAAATGCAACCTCCCCGCCGATGCGCAGGTCGAACCTTCGCAATACCCACAGCCGCTTGAGCGTGCCTGTACACGTTGCCAACAGCAAGGCTTGGACTGTATTGTTGACAAAACTGTCCTCGGACGACCCGCGCAAAAGCGCAGACGCCCTGAAAAGTTGAAAGGTGAACGTGAAAGTCTCACTAATGAGGTTGCCGGAGATGATGAAGAACTCGATCCCAATGTGCAGGACTTCGTATTGTCCGATTTGAGAGACGAAGTGCACGATATCGATGCACAGGCTACGGCAAAGACGAGAGCAAGGCCAAGCAGACGAGAAGTGTTCGAGTCGCTGACCGATTCTGCACACTTGTTTTCTGCCTTAATGGCGAGAGATACAAACTTTGGAAGCCTTGTCTTCCAACCCACGGGGGACAAAGCGGTGGATGTGACAAGACTTGTCGATACTAATCTGACTATGCTTCTGGATGAACAGTAAGTGGTACACAGAGAACGACGGAGTTCTGACCGAGCATGACTTTTGCTTCTACAGTCTGCTGACGATTCTACAGTCTGGTTTGGGTGCGCTTACATTCTCCACATATTCCCACGTTGACAGAGCTCCGTCATAAGTTGTTGATCGATCACGAAACGCAAATTGGAACTCCGACAAGGGCCCTTTTTCTTCTGCTATGCCTCCTGGCGCTGGAGGTTCCTTCGAGGCGACTCCCAGCTACAACAGCACTATATCAGCAGCTCCAGAGCCTGTCAAACTCTGACTGCCAGAGGCTGCTCTTCAACACCCCGATTCACAAACACGCACTTTTCGTTCTCGAACTCATCGATTCGTACAAGCCTTTTGCTTTAGCAGGCTTACAGAGCGTCGCAGCCCTGTCCCTGAAAGGCAGTCTGAGCAGAACTTTGGCGAAGCGCACGGCACAAAAACTCGGGTTCGACACTTCGGTCGATCGCCTTAAGTCTCTCCTCCAACAGTCAGCGGTTCCAGATGTAGTGAAGGTGCAGGAGCTGGTCTTAGAGGCATTATTGTGGTGCAGATGGCTCATGCTCGAGTCAATCGTGGACGGATATGTGATGAAGTCTACTACGGAGCAAAGCGGCCCTTTGCCTGAAGTGAAGAAGATAATTGCGGTGGTCAATACTGCTGTGGACCGGTTCCTGTTTAGGCCAGCAATTCTCTTCATGTATCATCACCTCAGCAGTGCTAATATAGAGATGCATGCAGCCGTGGCAGCAAAGCGCCATTGGGTCGACTTGGCGGCTTTGTCAAATCTTATCGATACCCACGATCGACGATGTGAGGTGTACAAGGAATACATCGATCAACTGCTTGCCAGCTGCGATCGGAACAGCAGTCCGCGCGCTGAAGAAGAGATCAATGCCATCAAGCAACTTCGCAAGACCGATCTGGGCGCTTCCCACGTGCGAATCTCCGGTCTAAGCATGTTTTACGGACTCATGTCTGGCTTACGACCGCCAGGGATCAACAGCCGGGAGATAACTCCAGACGAAGCCGTACAAGTCAGCTCAGAGATCATCACCAACCTGAAAACCAAGCACGATACATTGAGCGACCCTACTTCGATCGCGTCATTCATCTCCAGATACGGCGATCCGCGGTTTTCCAGGGAAGAGCAGCTTCTGAAGGACTTCGTCTTCAATGCAGACTCATTGAGTCTCAATGGAATTCCATACTCGCCACCTTCAGTGCCTACCGTCAGTTTTCTATTGCAAAGCTGCAGGGAGGTTGTGGAAAACAACAGCACTCGTCTGAAAGGCTGGGGCGGCATGCATCCCAATATCGACGTTCATTTGCTTCTTTTGCAAGACGTGGCGAAGAAACTCGACAGCATGGATGGGATGGGCGGCGGGGCGAATGCAATTGCCAGAGGCAGTATCTTTGCTTCTGGTGCCAAGCTCATCAGGAGTCTGTGTGGCATTATAGCTGCATGGCGGAAGACGATAATTGAGCAGGAAGTCAAGGATGTTGCTACGCAAGGCTTGGAAGCTTGGATGCCCGATGAGTTCGATGGCGTGGAGGCGTTCCTTTTGGGCGATTTGTTGGACGATTGGAACGAGTGGCCGCAGGCAGAGGACCTGGACTTCACAGAGTTGCTTGCAGATGGTCTGGAATGGGTTGATTGGGCGCAGTTGACGCCGCCGTCGGATGGTGCTAATCTAGGTTGATACGCGAGCGTAAGACATGTGCACCATCAGTCCACGATCGTGATTTATTTAAAAGAACTGGTTTAGTATTCTGTCTCTGTGATTTACAAGATTCTGATGTTGGGAGGTGTGTTTTGCAAGCTCGTTCTCGCCCCACTGCAGACTTTCGTCTAGGATTAGTTGAGTGTACGCGAATACGCTGGCGTCGAGCATGCTTGGCTGCTTCTGCCCGAAGAACCACTGATCCTCGCCAAGTAGTTCCGATAACGCCGACAGAGCGTTGGCAGCGTCGCGCATAACGTCTGCCTCAGTGATGATGGATGAGTATGAGGACTTGGCGAGCTCACTCGCTGCTGCAGATTGCAACTGCTGTGATATAGCGAGCTGGACGAACGAACTTGAAGAGCACGGCGCAACATAGAGGCCGTGGACAAGACCGGAGTTGGCAGGATTGAGGTATAGTTGGTATAACTGCTTTGCGTCAGCCGTAGTTCTCAAGCCTGATGTATTCCCAACTCACCCAAGCTCTGCGCAGAGCATTGCTGACTAGCGATGCGTATGCTTCGTATCGCAGATCTTCTGACTCTTCAATGGATGTAGACGATTGTGTTTGTGCCCACTTCCTCAGCTTGCTAGTCGTCACCGCGTTCGGCGCATTGGACGAGTCTTTTGCGGTGACAGCAGGTTGTAGAAATGGCAGGACACCCGAGGGCGATCCATGGTTACTCGATCGAACCAGTTTGTATGCGATGCCAGAGAAATTAAGATAGGCCTGAGAAGCATATCGTTTAGTGTTGCTCTTATGCGCCTCCATTGACCATTTTCCATACCTGCCACTTCAAGCATCCTGGATTGAAGCTTGGCTTTCCTTCTCTTGCATCCTTGTCTGTCGTGAAAACATGTAATACGTGCTGGCTCCTGGCTTTCGGCGCTCGCAATGGAAGTTCGTTCTCATCATACTGGACGAGCGGGAACTTGTCGAATATACGCTTGAGAGGAGTAGGGATGCGGAAGATGCTGCTTTGTTGTTGCTGAGTCCAAGAGGCCGCAGGAGGGTCGCCGGCGTTTTGCGTCATGGAGGCGCGAGATGGGGTGTCATCTTTGGGCATTGTTGTCCTTGCGCCTGTCCCTCTACTACACCAACAAGTCGCTCTCGGGGGTTTGTGTCGCGTTGGCGGCGAGTGTCTGAATGCAGTTAGGCCAGCGAGCTTGACCCTAAGCTTCAACTTTAACCCTAAGTCTACCCCCAACTCCTCTCCATGCACGTGTACATGACCACGACCACTTCCATGTATCGAATTCTCTCACCGCTGAATCATCAGTACAATGTCTTCCGTGGCCTACGATAAGTATAATTGTAAAAAACTCAGATCACGTACAGACAAATGTCATTGATCGTATCTTGCAGCTAAGTGCGAATATCAACGTGCAGCGAGGCCACCCCTCAAGTAAGGGATAATCCTCAGCAGATCCAAACTTATCACACATGGACAAAAGATCATCCATGGCTAGCCTCGGTTTTGGGGTAAGTCAAAGATGTCTTCATGCCAGCTCACTGGTACCTAGGACGCCCCGACCACTTACAGCCTATACTGCTTGCATCGTGAACAGGCTTGCCCGCAGCATATCGATCGTGTGCAGGCAAGCCACATCAGACGGGATGGTCGATGACTTGTAAATGCCGTGTGCGTGGCCGGGTATGTCGGGACAGCTTGAGTTATCGCATAGACATAAGAGATACGAAGGAGCTCTCCCCTTGTTCCCACTTAGTATTGTTACTGTGGAGTATCCTTCAACTTTATACACTATGGCAGAGAAAAGTGATGTCTCACCAGAGTCTGGCATGATCAAAAACGGAACCACCGGGTACGATGCTCACCAAGCCGTTCATACTGAGGAATCGACTGACAAGAGCGAGCTCGCATCTCTGGACGCCGGATTCACAAAGTCAGATGTCATTGCCGATCTGCCTCCAGCTGAAGGTCTACGGGCCTTAAGGAAGGTTGACTACCGGCTGGTGCCTCTACTTGCTGTGCTATATCTTGTTGCATTCATCGATAGATCGAACATGTGAGTTGCACTTGTCCAAGTCTTCTGAAGATCACTAACATAAACCGATCAGCGGCAACGCGAGAATCGCGGGTCTAACAGAAGACCTCCATCTTGCTGGTCTGCAATACAATACCGCTGTCACACTGTTCTTCCCTTCTTACTGCCTCTTCGAAGTCCCATCACAAATCGTGCTCAAGATCATCCGGCCTTCGCTATGGCTCTCTATTCTCCTGTTCTCTTGGGGTATTTCCTCCATTGTCGTATCGAGCACAGACAAAGCTGAATGTATCACCTAGGAACTGTTATGACTTTGATGGGATTAATTGTCAACAGAGAAGGGTTGTATGCCGCAAGATGGTTCCTTGGAATAGCCGAAGCGGGTACATAACCCTTTGACCAACTCTCGTGGCACAGTAGCTGACGCTTAACAGTATGTCTGGGCCACATGGCATTTGCCAAAGTCATTCCGTATATGTGCAACAGCGTCCCTTGGTTGTGACTTGCACACAGCCTCTTTCATACATCGGGACAACTGCGCTAACACGAGTGACATGGCGTGCATAGGGCTTCTTTCCAGGTAAGCTGTACAAGCGGAGCCGAATTTGCCATAGTAGGCAAAGAGCGTCATATCTGTTGTATGGGGCTGAAATCTTGTGACAGATGCCACGTTCTTACTCACTCTTTGGTACAAGAGATACGAAGTTCAGAGCCGGATGGCAGTTTTCTACACTGCGGCCAGCTTATCCGGCGCCTCCTCTGGCTTGTTGGCGTTTGGCATTGAGAAGATGGACGGCATTGCCGGTCGGTATCCTTGGAGAACTCAATGTGCCTGCACTAGAGCTAACGCATCGACTAAAACAGGTCGTTCCGGCTGGCAATGGATGTGCGTACTGCTCTATACATTTGCGCCAGCACTCTTTGACATGTATAAAGTTTCATCCTCGAAGGCCTCGTTCCCGTGGCTCTATCGTTTGTAATTTAGAAAATCCTACCAGACAGCCCCGAGCTTCTTGGAGAAACAAGAGAAGGAATATATCATCAACCGTTTGGCATTAGAGACGGGATCTGGGCACGGGCGAGTCACCAACAATGACAGAATCCGCATGCATCACATCTGGGCAGCGTTCAAAGAGTACAAGATCTGGGGATCCTGGGTCATGTTTTGGGCAAACACCATCGGGGTCTATGGGTAAGCAACATCTGTCCGCTTTGTCAAGCGACGACTGATTAACGACGTCTAAGATTCACAGCTACCGTCCCTGCAGTCATCCAACAGCTTGGCTACTCGTCAGCCAATGCCCAGCTTTTGACGATACCGATATATGTGTTTGCGATGATTATGACTATCATATTTGCGTTCTGGTCAGACCGGGTACAGCAGCGTTCTCCGTTCATCATGGTTGGCTTCTCTATCGCAGCAGTGGGGTTTATTGGTCAGCTTGCAATTTCGCGCACGCGTCTGCCAGGATTGACGTACGGATTCCTATTCCCTGTGGCAGCAGGCCTGTACTGTCCATTTATTCACATTGTCTGCTGGACCGGTAGGCTTACTTGTTACGCCAATTCTTTGAGCTTTGCAGCTGACAAGAAAACAGCCAACAACCTAGCCCCGTTTTCTAAGCGCGCAGTGGGTATGGGTCTGCTGATCCCGGTGGGTAATATGGGCGGCATTGCCAATTCCAACATATACATCGCATCTCAAGCTCCCAAATACCCCACTGGGTTCGGAACGGGCTTGGGCATGAGCATCGCAGCAATCATCATGGCATACGTCCTACGCAAGGCATGTGATCGTGAAAACAAAGCTAGGAGGAAGATGCTCGACGAAGAAGGCGAGCAAGCTGTTAGGGCAAGGTATTCGGAGCAGGAGCTGTTGGATATGGGCGACAAGAGCCCGTTCTTCATCTATACTCTGTAAAGTGTGGAAGAAGTCTTGGCGATTCTGCCGTGATACCAGCTGTGGTTGAACAACTACATATCGTTTCTTCTATAATAGTATAATATTCGGTCATTTTTATCTCTGCAGCTTTTGAACAATATGATAGTCTTGTGCCAAATAGTGATCAGATCGACATCATCCGTCACCCGAACCGCCAGCCAGCTCCGACCTCGGCAGTGCTGATCACGAACCTAACATTCGCGAACACGAGCTGAGTTCTTATCAAGTATTAAAGCACGGGAGTCGCTCCTCGTGGTCAGATCAAATTGCTTCAAATTATTGCATGCTGCTGCACGATTGGTCGTCATTTGCGCTACACCATGATTGAAACAGAGGCAACAGATAGCATCGATCGCACGCTAATCCGTTCGAATGATGCAGTCAAACTGATTTGGCGCCACCTCAGGTTGCCAGAACATGCTCTGGATAGCATCTCTCTCCCGGGGAGTGGTCTAGGAGCCCCGTCGTCTTTCAAACTCGGCATACTGGCCCAGACGTCAATCAGTCTCTCGACATTAGCCGCAGCACTGGTTCACAGCCAAATCAACGACACAAGTATTCCTAAAGTAGAAGTCCCACTACAGCACGCAATTGTCGAGTCCGATTCCCACACATTCCTGACCATCGATGGAAAGCATTTGTCTTCGTCCCGGCTTTCCATTGGAGGACTTCATAAAACTTCCGACGGCCACATTCGTATACACGATGGTTTCCTGGTCCACCGAGAAGGTCTGAAGAAGCTTCTTAGTTGTCCTGGTGCGGACGATCGTGCAAGAATAGCTGCTGCTGTCGCAAAGTGGACAACGCTAGACCTGGAGACTGCAGCAATCAAAGCTGGTTTGGCTGTGGCTGGTTTACGATCCTATGAAGAGTGGGATCGCATGCCTCAGGCCAGCGCTATTTCTGACTTTCCAATCAACATACGCAAGATAGCTGATGGGCACCCTTATCGATCTGGAAGCTTGAAACTGGGAAGCAGAAAGTGCTTGGAAGGGTTGCGTGTAGTAGAGATGGACCGCGTGATAGCAGCACCCGTCGCTGGCAGAACACTCGCTACACACGGTGCCGACATATTATGGGTCACAAGCCCAGATCTGGAGGATCAACCCTCGCTCGACCGCGACTTCGCTCGTGGCAAGCGAACCATTCGTCTCAACATCGACGACGAGCAGGACCTAGTCAAATTGGACGAGCTACTATCAGACGCAGATGTCTTCTTGCAAAGTTACAGACCAGGTTCGCTCGCTCGCAGAGGTCTGTCGCCCGAACAATTGTCGACCAAGTCCAGAGATGGCATCATATGTGCCAATCTGTCCGCATACGGCCCTACTGGCCCCTGGAGTGACCGGCGAGGGTTCGATTCTTTAGTCCAGACGTGTTCAGGCATGAACGTTTCTGAAGCTGAGCACTACGGCACCGGTGAAACAGCTCGCACACTCCCCTTCCAGGCTCTGGATAGTGCTTCAGGATTTTTCCTAGCTGCTGGCATCTCCGCGGCACTTTACAAGCAAGCGACAGAGGGTGGTTCTTACGAGGTCAATGTCAGCCTTGCTGGCACCATGAAATTCTTGCGTAGCCTTGGGCAGCACAAGGGTTCAAGTGGCTTCCAGTGCGAACAATACAAGACACAGGACGATGTGCCAGCGGAATGGTTGGAGGAACGAGAGTCTGAATTCGGCCTGATCAAAGCTGTCAAGCATTCTGCCAGCATAGAGGGTATGAATATTGGGTGGGAGATCATGCCCAAGCCTTTGGGGTCGGACCAGGCAGAGTGGCTTTCTTGAAGATCAAACACAGCTGGCGTGATCGCACGTGAAACTTAGAGCCCTATATCGAGTGCGGTCTATTGCTCAATTACCGAAACCTGCCTGCAAGGTTATCTACAGCATGTCGCAATCCATGCTTATCTCTGCATGAACGCCGTGCGCTCTCGATTTCGTCGCTATAGCTTGAGCATTATGCATAATCGGACATGCAGAGAAGGGGAGGAGTTCGTTCAGTATGTATGCAAGGCATGGAAGAAACCGAAGATACGGCCGCGGTATGCCCTGAATCAAATTTAAGACTTTTCTAAACGCGGAAGCGCCGTGATCGCCTTGCAGGCTTGGACGCATCAAGCCAATGACGGCGCGTGCAGGTGTGCGACAGATAGGCTCTAACGGTAGAGTTGTGGGCCAGGCGGCTGAACAGGACAAGCAGAGCTGCGGTGAGTGCGGCACATACAAGCGAGACACCAGATACAGCACTTGTCAAAGCGCGGAGTTGGCGCAGCTATTCGATCATCATACCGGTAACCGGCTTCAAACCAACACAAATGCGCGAGTAAGTCCGACAAGGCAGCAGGTGTGGCCGCTCGCTTCTCGCAGGATCTTGATTTTCAGGCTGTGTCGTTGCCAATGTTGTCTATAATGCTGCGCCATGTGTCCTGCGCAGCTTTGCAGCTCGTATTGATTGGATCAGTGTCAAAGCGTGTATTCTTGTATTCACGATTTGGGAGTTGGGTAGTTCTTCAGAGGTCCCAGAGCTTGTCTTGACACCGGCCAACGGTATTCGGCAAAGCGAACGGTCAAGACTCGCACGGGTGATCTTCTGCTTCTCTAAAGGTGCGGGAGAAAGGGTCGGTGACGGGAAGTAGTGAGGTCTAAGCTTTAATTGAGAGCCCATAATTCTCGGACGTCGGTGGCGCTGGCAGATCTCAAACTCGGGAACTGTCCCCCGAAAGCATTCAAGGGATTTCTACAGCTGGCTATTCTTAGGGGAATGCGTTCGGTAAACGTCGTGAACGCACAGATATAACACTATTCTGATGGAGGAACTGTTAATTGCGATTTGGAAGGATTCCTCAAAGCCAAAATAAGTGATATCGACCAGCATCGTCAAGTGGGCGAGAGTCAAGACCACCTTCCACGTGCCGCTGGTGTTCCAGTGCTCTGAGCATCCAGCGCTTCCGACTTCAGTCTTGGCCGGCCGCTAGGCCTCCGGTACTCTCTTTGTTATTACTCTCAGCCACTACTCCTGGTCACTGCGTCGAAGGATGAGGTCAACCATCACGATTCTCAATGGACGCTATTTTCCAACCTCGCACTATCGTCCGAGCCCATGGCTTCTGTGGAGCAAGATGCCAACAGCCGCTAGGAGGTTGATAGTACAACAGGCATGGCTCGCACGTTCTCGGGAGTATCTCTTTCGCATTCATTCTTCTTTGCGGGTATCATATCATCAGTACACTCACTATCAAGCTTGTATCTCAGACACCACAGCACACGGTCAATCAAATTACTTTCGTACTACTCATACTACTCATACTCGACGTACGCCATGCCTTTGGAGAAAAGAATCAACGGCGGAGAGGGCGGCCTCAGCTATGAAGCCATTACGGCCATCACGATCGGTGTCGCTGGATTTGTCATGTTGATGGTTGTCGCATGCGCAGTCCAGATGAGGAGAAAGAAGGGCCAAGAGAGGATTGACGCCGGAGACATGGATCCAGAACAACAAGTCTACATGCGCGAAGCCAGGAACCGCAACCGAGACACACTTACTGGAACAAAACGCTTCACAATGGCTGCTGCTGCCAATCCCCCAATGAGCCAACCTTCGTCGTACATGGCTAGGTCTGGTATGAGTGACTACGGTTACGACGATGCATACACTCCTGGCTGGGAATCTAAGCCAGTCAGTCGTCGCCAAAGCGCCTATGACCATTCCCCTGACGCCTACCACCGCTCTCCCAACCCTGCCGACGCCGAATACTTCTCCCACAAGGCACCTCACGTCCAACAGCAACAGCCACTTATGGAGAAGGAGGCCGAAGAGCCTTCAGAGAAACCTGTTGCGCACACCACAGTTGTTGAAGCCGAGTCTACGCCTGAAGATCAGCACCACGTTGTGCCGAAAGCTTGAAGATAGGCGAAGTGACAAGGGACGATGATCATTTTTCACAAGGAGTTATGGGCTTTTTTAAAGGGTGGGAATATGATGAATATATTTGGACACGGAGCATTGATTCACCAGGGCCCAGCGCGAGGCTTTAGAGAAGCCGTCGTCATGCATTTGATGTATTTCAGCGATTATTTCAAGATATCGCGGCGTTGAGATGCCGGTTGCATCCGCCGACTGTATTGAGTTCTATACCACTAGCATAATCGATAACGACATTGATCCATGGAACCTTTTGGCGCGAGGCTTGCGCCTTCATCTTTATCACTGCGTCTTGCTCTGCATGGCTATGCAAAGTTTCGATGTGCTGGCCATGCCCTATCGCTAAATCAGCAAGCGAGTCTGGACTGACCAGATTTCTTGGAACAGCCACAAAGATATTGCCAATTTCCACCCTACAAATGCGAGCGACACTCACAGTCCACCATACCGCCGGAACAAACACTTTGAGTACGTATGCTCGTCGCCGTCAAAAGCCCTCGCTGAACCGTGAGTGGAGTCTTGACAATTGTAACTTGTTCGAGCAAGCTGCATTAGCGCGTGGCTTAGCAGTTCCCACGCTGACAACGTGATTCTCAGCTGCTACTTCATATCTTCACCCCGATCATCATATAAGAACTTTCAGATCAGTTGTGACAGTTCTAGACTATCCACGAGACACTAGGGACCAGAGACAATGCGATCATGTTGCTAAAAACCCTACTTCTGAAACCGCCAGGTTTGGAACAACACCAAGGCTACAGCCTCATAGCTGCCCTCAGAGAAGAAGAAGAAGAACTCGGTTTCTGCCACGATGATCTTCCGACCGTAGTGCACAGTCTGGCTACACAGAAAAGTAAGTCTTCGCGCAAAGATTGAGTTCTCCTCTGAGTTCCGCATTAATCCGGAGTTCTGTCAACACAGCTGATCCACCAAGCGCTCTCAGAAGGCCGCCTTTGATCAGAATGAGTGCCCTGTCGTCTCACACCCAACCGACCGCGAACACACCGGAGACCACTGCCAAACATATATATTCTACACCGTTGCTACGCTATATTACGCAGCTGTCACGAGACACTGCGGCGAATCTTGTGACCATCTTGACTACAATACCGTTTGTGTTATGGGAACTAATCTCCTCGTGTGCTTGGCTCTGCTCCCAGATCATCTCTTCGTGTGCCGGGCTCTGTTTCCAGACCATCTCCTGGTGTGCCTGGCTCTGCTCCAAGACCATCTCTTGGTGTGCCTGGCTCTGCCCAAAGACAATCTCTTGGTGTGCCTGGCTCTGCCCAAAGACAATCTCTTGGTGTGCCTGGCTCTGCTCCGAGATCATCTCTTGGTGTGCCTGGCTCTGCTCCGAGATCATCTCTTGGTGCGTCTGGATCTACTCACCGATTTCATTCTGGGTACCGCCCACTGGTATTACCATAGAACTTGCAGATCTTGTAATGCGGGCGTAAGCTGAGATCAATTGACATGAGTTCATATATTCAATTTGCTGATAGCTCACAGAGCCCACGAGCCACTAAGTGCTAAACCGAGAGATTTTCTAGTCTTTCCAATTCTTCTTGTGCTGACCTTGACGACTGCCTGCGCGCACCAAACACTCAGGTTGTCCCGGCGCAGGCGCTTTGTCTAGGTAGCCCTTTGAGGATATTTTCGTTGGACGACGTCTACAAAACATTATTGGATAGGTCAAAGTGCTTGGTGAATGATAAGGAGTACTGGACCCATATACACTTATGCTCTCCAAGGCAGAAAATTCCACCAAGAGCTGCTTCTGAGAATGGGGAGCTTGGAAATGTAATTTTCGATCTCCCCAGGATGGGCTGCCCACTCCAAACAAGCGAACAAACTAACTTCTTCGGTGTTTGTCTTTTGAATACGCAGATCAGTGCCTTCTTCTGAGCCTTGCATAAGTGTGACCTCTGCAACTCTCTCGCCGACGGGAATTCTGACTTTGGGATCTGCTCCATGCTTTAGAAGTAGTTGTGCGATTGGCCAAACTCCGGCTGCCCTGGTCGTTTTCTGGGGGTAATTTCTGATGGTTCTGCTATCCAGAAGGAACATCTGCCATACCGTCATAGCACCAACCACGGCGGCATAGTGATTTGGCGAAGAGCCACGCTTGAGCAACAACTCGATCATCTGCTCTGGATAGTCATTGTCAATGAGGTGATCAGGCTGATCATGCTTCGGGAACGATGGATACAGCGCGAAATCCAGCAGCGGCCGGCCAGACTTGCGCATCTTACTTGGCGTGGCATCCAGAGTCTCACGGACGAATTCGGACAAGTTGTTTGCGACAGCATAGGCCAAAAAGTTGCTGCTCGCATGCGACAACACCTTCCGATGATCTCCAATATTACCCGGATGAATGACTTCGATGGAGGCAGACCAGTGCGAGGAGTGGAAGCCAGAAAGCCGCGATGTCATGACGTCGTCTAGCGTTTGCAGTATCTTTGTCAATCCACGGCGATTCTGGTTTTCATACTGTTTTGCGTGGAAGATCAACCTGCGCGCCAGTGCCTGCAACGAGTCTGACGTGCTTTTTGTGCTGCCTGATTCTGGCAACGTCTTTGTCTCGGCAAGCAGCAGGCGACAGATGGATAGATGGGAGTCAAAATCATGCCCTGCTTTGGCAAGGAGAATATTGTACACATCTGGTTCCTTGAGAAATTCCCCCACGGTACGGTGCAGAAAGTCGATTTTCAGATCCGACATGCTTTCGGGGCCATGCACTTTCGAGCTTGAATTGTAGATGACAAGCAGATCTTTTGACCATTTGTTGAGGAAGAGTTTAGCTTGGCGCTTACGTCCTTCATCACCGTCCCGCTGCTCTATACGCCCCATGATGGCGTAATCTGGCGTTTTGATTTCGACGCGGACCCATGAAAAAGCCATGAGCGGCAGGGGTGTTGCGCACTGGGCCAACAGCAAGATCCGAGAAGCATGTTGTTCATAGCTGTCATCGATAGAGTCCAGCATTCTTTGGAAGAAGCCCTTGAGGTCCCGTGGCAGAGCACGCAATCGTTTTGTCAGTTCTTCGAAATCATCTTCCTGGGTGGCTCCGGCGAGAAGAGATTTGACGACCAAGACCACCCACAGGAACACACCCTCTGCGCTTTCTCTGATTTCACGAACCAGATCCGCTGCACGACTGTCCCGTCTGGATATCATGGCAAAGCGCGAGTTCTCTTCCAAAGTGTTCTTTACGAACCGGTCCATGTCGTCTCGAGTCAGGTCTTGCACTTTCAGCATTCGTTTTGGATCTGCACCGAAAACGTTCTCGAAAGCGGTCCATGGCCGGCTTGCAACACATACTTTGACCATCGGAGAGCTCGCAAGCTCTTGTATCTTATCAGCAAACAAGCCTTGCTCGCCAGCATCCCCAGAATATTCGTCCAGCCCATCAATGAGAAAGCAAAAGCACGCCGCAGGCGTCTCGCGAATGACAGTCTCCAAAGCATCATACAGTTCGGGCAGGGTCCAGGGCTGAAGGTTTTCGTGAAAAGAACCATCTTGCTCCCAGCGCGCAGGAACCACTTTTGGGATCAGCGCTGGCTCTTGACGCAGGATCTCATGTAAAATGCTTTGCAGCAACCCCTCCTGAGTCTTCTGCATGCGAGTTCCGGTGATCCAGAAGTAGAAGCTGGTGATGAACAATTGCCTCCCGCCAGCCCAGACTTCAAGTGAAGCTCTCAGCTGCTGCGAGCGATTCAAAAACTTCATCAAGGTCGATTTGCCTGAGCCTGCCTTGCCGCTGATCCAAAATGCGCCGCTGTCTTGCTCGAGCCAAGCTTTGAACGGACTTGCAGCATTTTCGAAAATCCATGAGAACGTTCCAGGGTGTCTTTCGTGTATCAGGCTGTATCGGTCGTGCATCAGGGGGAATTGGAGACTTTTCAATATCTCCACAGAAGTGGCCGTGGCTGCGGCTTGTTCTGATAAGTTTAGTAGCTTAGTGACGGTGGCACGCGTGGCTCCCACGTCGAGCATGGCAGTATCCAAAGATCGCCCCATCATCTCCGAATGCTGCTTCTGGTCTTCACAGGCACGCTGAGCCTCGATTCGCACCTCACGTAAACTTTTGCTTAGCTCATCGCTCTGTTTCTGCCCAGCGTTTGCAATCTCTTCCAGTTTTTGGAAGTTCTCGGATTGGCGATCGCTGTGGTTATTGTTAGCTGTCATGCCTCTTTACAAAAGCAACGTCGTTGACTTACGTTAATATGTATAGCATGTGAACCGAAATCTGTTCTCCCAAAGCCGCTATTCGCTTCTGCAGGTCTTTAATCTTATCCATCTCCAGCATAGACTTGAGCGCTTTTTGCAGGACCTCAAGCCTTCGCCTCGAGTCCTTCGGTTTCGACTTGATCACAAGTTTCTGAAGCACAGTGTCAAGTTCCTTGGATAGTTTCTGGCAGCTCTGGGCTAATGTTCTCAACTTCTCATCGTCTTTCCAGGGCGCAGTCGTAATTTTGGAGGTCAACACAAGCTTGGTGCAGATTTCATCCATATCTTTCATCACAAGCTCGATCTCGATATTCTCGTCGGTCATCGAGCCTTTCCATAGTTGATGAAGGACGCGCGTAATCTTGTAGCCGGCTTCAACAAATTGCAAGATATTGCCAGCAAGCGCAAACGCCGTCAGAGGTTCGATCATGTTGAGTATGTACGAATCAAATGCTGTCTATAGCCAAAGGGGCGCTCAAACAGCTTACTAGACAAAAGTGAATCGAATTAGCAGCAGCTCTTCAGCTTTCCTCGCGTTGCAAGCTGGAGGCGCAGCTCATAAGCGAGGCGCAGTACAGTATCGACAGCCGCGATTGCCCTGCATGACCACGCCGTCTCGCCAAAACTGCCCGCGCAGTCGTGGTACAAAGACCCTTTCTTCTGGGCACTGCAGGCTTGCACGTTCATGGGACCAGTGGGAAGGTCGATATCCGGGCTAAGTGGGTGTATTCCAGGGCGGGCAGTAATGATGTTGCTGACGATCTGTTTGCGTTCTGACACAAGAGATGGGTAAGCAATTTTTGAACGACGTACTAATACCGGAGCGGTTCGTGAACAAGTCGAAACTCTCTTTTGGTGGGTATCTCGTTCCTCTCTCTACACACTACACACCGGTCAGCGAAGCAAAAGCTGCGACCCAAGACTCTCGAACGGACGATATGAACGAACATCGTCCAAATAACCATCAACAACAATAAGAAAGAAAAAGCAACCACTATATGCACGCTATGCACCCAGTCCCCCAGATCGATTCCCTTTTGTTTTTCATCGTGACCAAACGCCGATGACGCCAAGAAAAAAAGCGCTCAAGACATGTCCTTGTTGATCCGTCTCATAAGGCGTCGAGCAGCTTCATTTTTCCCACATCAATTAACCCATCGTTTATCCTGAAAGTGTCTGTCTTCACTCGCGTGAGTGCGCATTTAGCACATCTTGTACTCTCCACGACCGCTGACGGAGCGGCCTTGGTCGTCGGTCGCGGTCTCGTAGGTGAGAGCGATGTCAAGGTCACGGCGGTTGTCGTCGTTGGGAGCGCATGTGAGCTCACCCTTGATCTGCTCGCCGGCCTCGACGGTGAGGACGTCCTTGAGGTAGAAGACGGTCTGCTTCCAGTGGGTGTACTTGGTGTGAGGGCCAGTGGAGAAGCGGACGGGCTTGTGGCAGGCGGCGAACTCGATGTCAAACCACGCGATCATGGCGTGAATGTAGTCGGTGCGGCGCACAGAGAGGTTGAAGGGAAGCTTGAAGGCGAGGTCCTCAACGGTGCAAGTGTAGAGATCGAGGGTAATGACAGGCGCGGGGTCGGTGACAACGGCCTTCAGCTCGACGGTGTCGACGAGGGGCTCGGTGAGGGCGGTGTACTTGAGAGGGGAGTAGTCGAAGCCCCAAACGTTGTCCCAGACTGTGAAAAAATCGTTAGCTTGCTGATGGCTTGCAGATCATGGGCAAATGCGACATACAGCCAATCTTGTCCTCCTTGTAGTCGCCGTCCTCAATACCAGCCATGAAGATGGTGGCCTTGTCAGGGAAGATAAGGCCCTGGCCATCCTTGCGGAGGTAGCGGTCACGGGCCCACAGGACAGTGTCAAGCATGCTCTCGTAGAGGAGGAAGTAGCCCATCCACTCGGAGATGATGATATCAACCTCGGGGAAAGGCAGCTCGACCTCTTCCATCTTGCCCTGAAGCAGGGTAATCTTGTCCGAGAGGCCGTTCACCTCAACGATCTCCCTGGCCTTGACGATGATGGTGGACATGTCGACACCGATAACGTGCTTTGCGCCGGCCTTGGCGGCGAACATACTGAGGATGGAGGTACCGCAGCCAACATCGAGGACGACCTTGTCCTTGAAGAGGTGGGGGTTGTTGTAGATGGCATCGCGGTAGCTCTTGGTGCGGACCTCATCTTTCTGCGCTGGCTGTTAGGAGTTGAAGTGGTTGTTGCGCCTGGCGGTTTGTACTGACCAGCATCTCCTCGTGGATACCATGGTGGTTGTAGGAGTTGAAGTAGTGACTGCAGGATTCAATGTCAGGTCTCGCGCTCTGGTATAGGTAGCTACTGGGTGTTTGCGACGCAGCTTACACTTCGCTGTGAGGAAGAGCGCCGGCCTTGAGCTCGGTGTGGTTCTGCTTGGCGGCCATGTTGGTGGTGGTGATGGCGGTGGAGGAAGGAGGATGTGTATGGGTGTGAGACGGGATGGGTAGTGAAGAGTGGTGCAAGAGAGGGAGGGAGAGGGCAATGGGATCAAGAAAGGCGGCGGGGTGTTTATTCTCGCTCCGACGTTTCTTTTCAGTGCTACGCTAGTCTGCCTTAAACTTTCGACCATTCCTTCCCAGATCGCTGCAAAAATCGACTGGCTTTGCAGAGAAAGACGACACTTCAGGGTCCAAGTGGAAGCCTTCGGCAGCAAATGGCCCGCACGTGGGTCCGATGGGCTGACAGGGATCCCGTTCCACGCATTTCAACACCTTAACGCTGAGCAGAAAAACACTACTCTGTCTCACCTCTGCCAATCTCGATACTCTATCTTCACGGATCTCTACGTACGATTCGGCAATAAACCCTGATCTTTTCCGAGTTACCTCCATGTTGCATTGATATCATCGGGAATGGACACAAGGTCGATTATCTTAGTGAAATGCGCATTCACGCTATGATAATACCCTGATTATTCTAGGACAAAAATGCAATCGTGAGGCCACCGCGAATTGCTCGATATAATAGAATGGCAAAAGTGACTTTTTATGAAGGGTATTTCCATCATTCCCGTTGCGCCAAACGCCTCGCTTCATCAGAATCGTTCACTCGTTTCAAAAACAACCGCTCAAGATCGCCTCCCGGACGTACAAAGACCTGTCCAAATCTCCACGAGAAGTGCAGCATCTGTCATCACAAGATTTGCGTCAGCACATCATTCCAATCAAAAACTCATAGCGATAGAAACATTGCCAACTCACCATCCCTCTTGTCAAACTGCAGTGCGAAATTCCCATCCGACATCAACGGCAGCCCATACTCTGGCACGAAGATATATGGCTTCGGCTTCGGGCAAATCATGCTCACAACCCCGCGACTCTCCAGATTGAAGATATCGCGATCGCGATGGTCCTTGTATTTCGTCAGGAAAGCCGTCCAGATCGGCACTTCGTCCCTGTCGCCACGATAAGACCTCGCCTCGAGCCTGATAACACCCGACCCATGGTCCTGCAACAAGCGCAGCACGTGGAACATGTCGCGGTCGCGGATGACGCCGCTGAACAGAAATTCCTCTTCCATGTCGCGCGGATCTTCGATCAGGGCTGTGGGCAAGCCGGCGGAGTCTTGACGTTTGAGGGCGACGAAAGTGGAGTAGAAGAGCACCATGCGCTCGTGGTAGATGAATTTCAGCTCGGCCCAGGTCCAGAAGAGGCGGTCGTCGGAGCTACTGGCCATGCAGAGTTTGAGGATAGAGCCGTCGCGGAAGGCGCGCAGGCGGGTTAGAGGATTACAGTAGTGGAGTTCTTGGCCCCAGTGGTTGATCGAAGTGAAGAGGAGGCGTGCGCGGCCGTTCTGAGGGCGCCAGTAGAAAGTCAGGATGGAACCGTTGTCTGAGAAGTGGCTATCAAGAGAGTGTTAGTGAAGGCGAGCACTACAGTTATATGTGTGTGCACGTACACGCTCTCTAGTGGGACAAAGCCCTCTTCTTGGAGTATCAGCTTCGCGTCAGCTTGCACGTCACCTTTGCACCGTGTTTTAGCTTCTCTAGCGCTGCTGTCAGTATAACAAATTGGCAAGACTCAGATCAATGTGTCCTTACAATTGTTGACTCGCACGATATCTAGAGCGCCACTTGTCGCCACCGAAAATGTAAGAAGCCCAGTGACTCGAAGCGGCGTCGTAACTCGAATACGAAGTCCGTCTGGAGTGTGAATCATCGCTCGAGACATATGTGCGCGTGGAGCTCCAGGTTACAGGTGGCGATTGAGGAGAGGGTACTTCTGGCACCGGAGGTGGAGCGGTGGACCTTGGAGTGTCGCTATAGTCCGATACAGGACGACGAGGCCGTGGTCGCGGACTGGGAGGCATTGTGATCCTTGGCCTTGGTGTGGTTGATGCTTTGAATGGTCAGCTATGTTTTGCATGAAAACACCCTACTCCAAAACCTCTACATCATCCATCATAACAGAGATAGGAATTCATGACTTACTAGACTCAACTATACGATACGTTATAACCGGCCTTTCCGCTCGAGGACTCTCCGGCTGCTGCTGCTGCCCCTTCTGCTGCTGAAGCAGTGCATGAATACTGGCCTTGATGCGTGCAAGGGTGGCGTCGAACGGGTACCCCTCGAGCTGGTCAAGCAACCCTTCCGTGAAATTGTAGTACCATTTCAACCTCATCGACAGGGGCACACGTTCCACATCCTGCAACCTGTGGCTCAAATCATCCCAGACCATCCACTGTGTCGCCGGACTGGCACGACCAACCATGCCCAGAGCAACATTCAAAGTGAGCTGGGCGCTATTGGTGACCAGAGCGGCATCGGACGAGATGCGATACAGCCTGTCGGCGTACTGCGGCGCGTCGAAAGCACTGCGTAGCTGTTGCAAGATCGTGCTCAGGCGGTACAGCTCGCCGATGGCACTGGTGATGTCAGTGAGGTTGCGCTGGGCGGCGTCGCGCGGTGGCACTTCATCGCGAAGGTTCTGCAAGACGCAGGCGAAGTCTTCGGCGCTTTCGACCAAGCGCGAGAGCTGTCGTGAGTCGGTCATGGAACACGAGGCGAAGAAGGCGAGGCCGCATTAGCGCTTGGCGGATAGGCTTAGGTTAGTTTGCGCGGGATGGATGCTGTTGTTTCGCTGAGGCCGGGCGTGTGGATCAGTAGTGTCTCGCTGTGTGTACACAGCTTGCAAGTGACCTCCTTCGAAGGGGACGTTCGGGATCGCGTGGCATCATCGAGCTGACATTGTGTCAGGTCTGGAGCTTTATTTGCACGCTGCTATGGTCGGTGGCATGTACGCCATGTCGAGTATTGCAGCTCGGTCCGGCGCACGAGAGTAGCTTGCCAGCGCATCAATGCTTTCGAGCTTCACCGGAATGGCAGAATTTTGCGTACAAAGTGAAGGATCTGGTAGAAGGTGCGTTCTTTCGTGGGCATTCAACCCAGTACGCTGATACCATCAGCTCTGAGAGGATGAAACGTCTCCGATAGTATTCCAGAGGCGGTTTCAAGCGTACCAAGTATTGTATAATATGCCTCTGGTATGGTTGACGACGTGAAGTCAAACGCAGACTTGTGCGCATGAGCTGTGGGTCCTGGTCTTCCAATACGCAAGCTCCACAATCATTCCAGCACTCTGATAGAACTCGGACATCGTTCCAGCGATGGACCGAGTCCATAAGGCCCCGATTATCGTCGAGCATCCATGTGTTCCATTGTATCTCCGTGAGTACAGTGGTTCCCGGTATATCCAGCCAGTTGACGAGCGGCAGAAACGAGCCACGACTTAAACACGCCAGTCTGTTCTGCCCGCATGGAATGCATGCGCCAATCTTCCTTTTCGCACAAATCCGAAATGCAGAGTCTTGTCTGGTTTGTCAGTAGCAAATCTGCATCATCTCAAGAGCACCGAAATCAAAATGACCATGCCCACAAACCTCGCCATCTCGCAAATATGGCGTACCCTACCTGATTAGCTCCGAGAGCAGAAAAGGCGAGATTTAGTCTTGCACACGGCAACGCCTGCACCGTCGCGGCACTTTGCAGTCATAGAGAGCGCTGTCGAAGAGCCGGGCCATGATCGCGAAGAGTACACGTACAAAATTTGTCGTCGAGTCATCTTACTTGGATGTCAGACGATACGAGATGAGAAGAGGCGCAGCAACACAGAACCAAGGCACAACCAAACACGGTCCCTCCGTGCCAACCTCAGGCCACGAGATCATCTCCATCAAGCGAAACACGGCCAATCATCGCGTCAGATCTGCACATATCATATTGAATACTGGTCTCGGCATCGGGATCGACATAACAATCCTCGACAAGAGCGAGGCAAGGTAAGGTAGGTGCTGCTGCTTCTCGTGGGTTCTCGCACAGCCAAATCTGGCCATACGGTAATTCTTGCATATCTCATTGATCTCATGTTATGAAAGAGAAATTAGCCACTCAAAGAGCAAAACAAACAACTCAATACTCCTGCCATGGAAGTAGAGGTGTAACCAAAAAAAAAATACGCAGGGTATCCAGCAGCTCATGTCATCGAAGACCGCTAATCCATCTGAGGGTTCTTCTCATGAACCATGCTCCCAAGAACACCGAATATAAGCACAAGAGACAGATTCGTCTCGACATCATCGCGCAATTAGCTCTGTTGCTGCCTAAGGAGAGTTTCTGCAACATCAGCAGCCAACGTCGAACGACAACGACAATAATGCAAGCCGGAACGTCGAAACGCCACGAACAAAAGCCCAGTGCGGACGACTTCCGCGAATTCTCGATCAAACAAATTCGTAGTCCTCATCCGCATCCGGAACCCTCGTCGCGCCCATCACACGCGGCTTTGCCTTCTCCTTGCCCTTCCTCGCTGGGCTCGCGACGACCTCGCCGTCCGCATCGAGCACATCATACTCGTCCTTGACGAGCTTGACGGTCTCGCGCTCCTCGAACTTCTCAACCGCCTGCGCGAGCGCGACGTTGAAGATCTGGCTGCCCTGGGTGGGGCCGCGCGGGGCGTCGAAAGAGTAGGTGATATCTGCGTCGGCGGACGGCGACGGGCTACCGTCGGAATAGTCGGAGGCGGAGTTGTTGGGCGAGGCGTCGTCGCTGGTGTGGCCTTCAAGCATGTCTTGCTTGCGGGCGATGCGCGGCTGGTTGACGAGGGAGCGGCCGAGGGAGATCTGGAATCGGGGGGAGGGCTTGTTGACGCTGGTGAGGAGTGTCAGTGGTTGGTGGTGCGAACATGGGATAATGCGACTGGTTCTTACGTGTCTGAGGGACGGACAGGGCGAGGGTTGCCGACGCCGCGGCCGCGAGTCTCGAGTGCGCCCATTCCCCACTTGTGCTTACGGGCAGCGTCGCGTTTGTGGTCTTGGGCGGCGCTTCGAAGGTCGGAGGTAGAGGAAGACTGGTCGGAGGAAGACATGGCGAGAATGGCAGTGGCGGTCGTCAGGGTGTAGGTGTTGTTTGGGATGATGACGATGGTGCCGATCAGGGCTTATAGCTGGGGGATCTGCGCTGATAGGGCGCTGGATATGGGTGGAGCTTTGTTGTGTATGAATAATGTGGATGGGGATCTTAGGTACGGAGGAGGAGTAGTGTGGTCTGGATGTGCGAGGGCGGGTTGAGGAACAAAGAGCTGAAATGACCTGGCGGCCAGGCGTGACGGGCAGGTGCGGAGTCTCAACAAGGTAGGAGTGACTGCTAGGGCTACAGGTACGATGACTGATGGCAGCCGAGAGGGTGATAAGACAAGGTTCGGCGGTGTTTCAGGCAGGCAAGCAAGACACGAAGATGTGATGAGAGGAGCTGAGGGGGAGTGAGTCGAAGTGAGTATGATGATAGAGGGACGAAGGGAGACGAAGGAACAAAGCGATACTGCTGCTATAGTCGCCTGTGACCGGGTGTCGGGTGTGTTTGACCGACGCGCCTGGAGCTGGAAGATGAGCTCTCCACACTGCCTAGTCACTCACGCACTCTAGGCTGCATGCGTGATTATACAGACAGACAGTAGTGGTTTACGCGATCGCGATAAGGCGCAGTCGTGTTGATATGACGAAACGCTCGTCAGCCGCGCGCTGCCTCTCCGGGCCAGTCATCTCTCACAGCCTCGGCGAGTGACCTCCCGCCATCATCCATCATCCATCCATCCTCGTGCCATGACTGTGTGGCGCGACTGGGCCGTGGTATTTGCTGCGCGTTGCCTTGTTTCTGCCTTGTCTTGCTTGCCCTTCCTCGTCTTTGTCTTGCCCGTCATCGCTCTTTGACGACAACGATGATGGTGCCTCGGCCTTCAACCAATAACCGACCATCACGGTACCCGTGCTTCTCCTTACGCCTTGGCCTGTTTGCGGAGACAGCACCACTCGGGCCCATTCCAGGGTCATTTGTGCTATATTTATACCGCGACACGTGCACTAAACACGTTCATGCACTCATCTCATGGAATGAAGCGTGTCTTGTCGCTGCTTGAATGCGCCTTTATGGTGCGCAACACTGATGGTACACTAATTCCAATGGCATTACTAGACCAATAATAATATCAATAGCCTTGCAAGGACTAGACTAACACCCCTCACGCAACAACTCAAGATAGTGTCCAACCACACTCTCAACCTGCCTCACAAACCCTTGAAACTTCCACCCAAATGTCTCCTCCGTCTTACTGACATCCAAATGGCAAGCGAGTGTCTTGCTCCCGCCAGAATTTGGCAACAAGCCCTCCTGCACAACCTCAGGAAACAATCGCCGCACAAACTCATTCACCTCTTCCCAGCGGATGCCTCCAGCGCCGTTCGTAGCAGCCTGATAGCTCCCAGCCGGGATCCTCGCCTCTAGCGCTTCAACATGCAAACGCGCAATGTCTTCGTTGTGCGCTGAGCACCCAGGCAGTGGATTGGAATTTGCCTTGCCCAGCGCGGGACGCAGTATAACACCGTTGGTGCCTCGCATTGCATCCTCCGCCTTTGTGACAAGGTCGTCGCGTCCAAGGACAAAAGGTGGGTGGATGTTGACCAGATCGAAAGAGGGCTTATTCCCCCTCATCCACCGCTCAGACTCATTCAGTGCTTTGACTTTGGACGCAGCATAGGCCTGCGACTCGTCCTCATACGGTCCTTCGTCGAACGCAAGCCTATGATCCGCAGTATAGATTCCATCTTCCGCCATGTCGCGCGTTGAGAGATACTCGTAGGGAATAGTAGCGTACACCGACGAAGTGATAACCACGCGTTTAACTCTAGCCTCACTCTTCGCAGCCTCGAGCATGTTCAGCGTCGCCCGGGCAGCCGGCTGAATCAGCTGCTCATCAAATTCATCTTTTGTCAAGCGTCCGCCAGACTCGATCGGCGAGGCGATATGGATGGCATAGTCTACCCCTTTGATGGCTTCCAAGTATGCGTTCGGGACAGTGATGTTTGGCACAATCGCAAAGTCATAGGAATCACTTGTAGCATTGCGCGTGAGGGTTTTGAATTTTGGGTTGGTGATGATGAGCTGTCTTTTTGATTCTGATCGGACTGCGATTCGAGGCTTGTATCCGGCGAGAATGAGGTCGAGGAGAGTGCGGAAGCCGACATGGCCGGTGGCGCCGGTAATGAGGACTTTTTGGCCGGTCATGATGTGTGAGAGGCCAGAAGTGGCGGAGATGGAAGTGTGGTGGTTCGAGAGATTGGGGATTTTATTACATAGTGGTTGCTTTTATAGTTGGAGTGCTTGCAATGCGCCTTGCACGTAGGGCGTGGCAGAACACATGCACCTTTCAGCTGGCTTTGATTTGCATGCAAGAAGGATCCCGATGGTTTACAGGGCGTCGTTGTGAACTCGCTCGCAGTTGATATTTTTTGTTAGGCGCCATTGTTGGCGCAACTGACTAGTGGTACTGTTACGATCAACTACTTCACTAGTAAGAAGACATTAATCCAAGTCAAAAGGATGCGCATGCATGCCGACACCATCACCGCTGAATGCTCGTCGCGTCGTGTCTGGCGTTGAAATGCCATCGTACACAAAGACACAAGTCTTATACTCGGTCGAGATTATGCTTTCTGGGCGGTCGAAATCATGTTTGCCGCAAGTCCACGCATTCTCACTGCACAAACAGACCTTGATCTTTACCATCGCCACTAGCCGGATCTTCTTCCGCCTCTGCCTCTGCTACTCGACTAGGCAGCTCATTAGGGAACCAACCATATACGCGAAAGTCCACGGTACGTTCTCCCAAACTTCCACGATCGACCCGCACGCCCTCTTGTGCTAAAACTGTCTCGTGGTTTGCCGCTCCGTTGACGCCTCTGTTCGTTGTTGTCAGTGTCATGATCGGGTACCAATATGCGACGATGAGGTGTTCACCTCGGGCTGATCACCCCTTTCGCATTAATCACTCGCTGCCAAGGAACGGTGTCGCTGTTGTAACGTGCGTTTGGTTGGCTCGCAGCTGAGGGTAGGTGTTTGAGGCAGACGCCTACTTGTCTTGATGGTTCCGATTCAATAATGAGATTGCGAGACTTGCGATGCGGATATTACTGACCTTGGTCTTTCGGCTGCAATCGAAAAGCAATCAGCTATTATGTCCCGTGGTGTTCTGTGTATGTACATAACGACGTACGATAGCCTATGAGCGTGGCAATGTGGCCGTAGGAGGTGACTTTGCCATGTGGAATCTCTTGCACGGCTTGGTAGACGGCGGCGAACCAGGCTGCGGCTTCTTCTGATTGTGGCATGTTGCAAGGTCTCAATGCAGGTATAAACCTCACATATTTGTGTTATGAGTCTCAGTGTTGTAAAATGCCAGGCCGGCGGCGATTGCTTCACATCACGAACGCGCAGTCAATCGCAGCCCCACAGCTTTCGCAAGCCGAGCTTCAACTCGCTCGAGATCTTTAAGCATTCGACCTGCCATCTGCACTTCAAACCTCTATTCACACCAACACACAAAACCACAATGCCTCTTGCCGACTACCTCGCCCAAAACTACCTCTCCGCCGACACAAAGCCCACCAAAAAGCGCAAGCGCAAACAAGCCAAAGCCGAAGCAGAAGGCCTCATCATCGCGGACGACAACGCAAACGACTGGACCAACGCCGCGAACAATAACTCCTCCGACGAAGACGGCCCAACAATCTCCGGCGGAGCTCCTCTATCAGGCGGCCTAAACAAGCCCGCGAAGAAATGGACCACCATTGGTTCCAGCGCGCCCAAAGACTCAGATCAAGCGGCTGCCGACGCAATCCTCGCAGACGCGCAAGCAGAGAGCAAAGCTAGGCATGAGCAGGACGATGACGCGCCGACGATTGCAGGGGAGGAGTTTGAGGGGCCTATGATGGGGTCTGGGGCTATGGCGGGTCTGCAGAGCGCGGACAAAGTCACCGCGGCGCTGAAGAGGAAGAAGGATGCGGAGATGAAAGCTATCAAAGACGCCGGGCTGGATCCTACGGGCAAAGCGCAGGAGACGATTTATCGCGATGCTTCGGGAAGGATTATCAACGTGGCTATGAAGAGGGCTGAGCTGAGGGCGAAGGCGGAGGAAGAGGAGAGGAAGAAGGCGGAGGAGCTGGAGAGTCGGAAGGGTGATGTGCAGCGAAGAGAGAAGGAGGAGAGGATGCAGGCGCTGAGAGACGTCAAAGTCCAGGGCGTAGCGCGGCATGCGGACGATCAGGCTATGAATGACGAATTGAAGGAGAGGCAACGGTGGAACGATCCCATGGCGCAGCTGTTGGCTACGAAGAAATCTTCTGGAAAGGCCAAAAGCGGCAAGAGTAAAACGAGCGGGAAGAGCTATATGGGAGCGGCTGAGCCGAATCGGTATGGCATTCGACCGGGCTGGAGATGGGATGGTGTTGATCGATCGAATGGATTCGAGAAGAAATGGTTCGCGGCTAGGAATGCTGCTAAAGATCGCAAGGATCTGGAGTATGCATGGCAAATGGACGAGTGAGGCGGCAGTATTTTGCGAATCATGCACAAGCCGATTGCAACGCATATGGTTTCGACGAATACAAAATCAACCTCATCCTTGATTTGGAGAAGAAGGCAAGCACTCATATTCTTCAGCATCCAGGACTCAGCGGAATCCTGGAGACACCTTCGGACACCTACGCATCTTTTCCGCCGGTCTGGGCTGCAGGCCACTGGTCTGGCCCACAGACTGAAGAAAGCCGTCTCTCCAAAGTCATGCGGCTACTACGGCCCTATAATAATATTCTCCAGCGGAAACAGTCGCTCATCGAGGACTAACGCCTGCAGACGAACTCCATGACTCCAACGCAAAGTCCTGGCTGTTCGTGTTGAAGTGCTGTTAACATGAGGACGCCTGGAGGCAATACAATGGTCAAGGCTCTACTTGTGGGAGCAAGACTGAAGACATCACAATGCTCCTCAACGCCTAGCAGGCTTATTGCCTCTCTGATACCTTACACAGTAATATACTGACGAGACTAAACAAAGGTAGGAATGAATATATTGATGCCTCAGGCTTGCGAGACCCACTTTTGATAGAGTCCTTCCGCTTTAGGAACAGCACATGGAATGTAGAGATAACACTTCTTTCAACCGAATCGTCTTTGCGCATTTCACTGGCTGCTCGCTGCAGCCAAAGAGGAGATGGCTGATGTGGCTCCGTTGTCAATCAAATCATCGTTGATTGAGTGGTGCCATGCTTCTGGGCACAAGACCACGAACATGGTCCTGGATCCCAACTCTGCGCTCCTACCGATACCATGGCTAATCCGGAGATGCCTTCTCGTCTAGCTGAGGCCTCTCCATGGGGATGCTATGCTACATCTTCCGAGGAGTTGGAGCGATCGTCCTCCGCCAAGTGATAGTGAAGAACGCCTCAAATAACAAGCTGCAGTTTAGAGGCACTGCCGAGAGATAAGAATGCCATGCTATCTGCGCCTGCAGACCACAGCCGTCAGCCTCTTGTGTTCGAGTCGCACTTCTTCAGCTCCTTGTGTCGCACACATGCCATAGCATGGCCGCCGCATTACAAAGCGCTTTTGCTCCCCGGAGAAGCACAAAGACGCTGGCCCTTGGGCAACTTCTCCCAAGTGATAGTTACGCAGCCACGAACCTCTTGCACCAATCCCACGAGGCTGCGAGATCTGATGTTGAGAGTTGATGAACGTTTGATCACGACTGTGAACGCCCAGAGCGCTTGGCTTGTTCATTTTGCGTTTTGCTTTCTCCGTGTAATGCAACTGTCCTATGTGCGCGCGGTTGCTTTTGATCGTGGCATGTTTGCCAAGTAAAGGTATGACGGGATGGGATGATCGTTGGCTATATAGAGTCGTGGGCGACACCACATCATCTCGAAGATGCGAGCTTGCATTCTTGCTGACTGACAGCTGCGACGAGCTTGTGTAACTGGAACTTCGAAGATCAGCCATGTTCTCACCTTCGGTTCTCTGGATCGCACCAGTCATCAATCCCATCAATAGGAAGGCCAGATCTATTCCGGTTTTGAATCCTATCAATCAGTATGGAAGGGTGTTCTTCTTCTCGTGGTGGGGTTTCTTCATTGCTTTCTGGAGCTGGTGAGCCATTTCCGCAGGAGACAGAATGTTCCTAGGAACTAACGTATGCCCAGGTACGCTTTCCCTCCGCTGCTTACGAAGTCGATCAAAGAGGACCTCCACTTGACGCAAACCGACATCGCGAATTCCAATATCGCCGCACTGACCGGCACGCTGGTGGTTAGATTCGTTGCTGGTCCTCTCTGTGATCGCTTCGGTCCAAGATGGACATACATCGGTGTGCTCCTCGCAGGCGCCATCCCAACCGCCATGGCTGGTCTGGTGAACAACGTGTCTGGTCTAATCGCGTTGAGATTCTTTGTCGGCATCTTGGGTGGCACTTTCGTCCCATGCCAGGTCTGGTCCACCGGTTTCTTCGACAAGAACGTCGTTGGAACGTCGAACGCCCTCATCGGTGGCTGGGGCAACAGCGGCGGCGGCGTGACGTACTTCCTGATGCCTATCATGTACGACTCGCTCAGGATTGATCAGGGCCTGACATCTTCTCAAGCCTGGCGCGTTGCGTTCATCGTACCGTTCATCCTTCTTTGCGTTACAGCGACTGGCATGTTCTTCCTTTGCGACGACACGCCTACTGGAAAGTGGAGCGAGCGCCACCAGGCCACTCAGGCTCTTCTACACGCACACATCGACCCCACACTTAACACTTCGCTACCCTCTGAGCAAGGAGTGAAGTCTGAAGTTTCGGCGGGAAGTGATGTCGAGAAGGGCGAGAAGGACACCTCGCGCCGTCCTTCGAACGTAGACTACGGCACGGGCACCGTGACTGAAGCGCACATGTCAAGAGATGAGATGGAGGCTGTGGCTCGAGGCGAGATTGTGGTTGCACCGACCGGCAAGGAGATGATGAAGGTCATTTTCTCGTTGCAGACAGCGTTCCACTGCTGTACCTATATCTGTTCGTTTGGGGGGTAAGCGTTTCTCTTTCAAGAGTGCGGTTTGAACTAAACTGACATCTCACAGCGAGCTCGCCATTAACAGCTACATCGCAGCCTATTACCTCAAGAACTTCCCCTACCTAGGCCAAACTGGCGCAGGTCGATGGGCAAGTATGTTTGGACTGCTCAACGTAGTCACAAGGTAATAATCTGAATGCCGTTAACTCCACCTCACTACAGCGCTAACTCCACTTCAAACAGGCCCCTAGGAGGCATCATTAGCGATCTCCTCTACAAGCACGTGTCTACCAACCTCTGGCTCAAAAAATGCTGGATCCTCTTCGTCGGCATCATCTCTGGTGCCTTCCTCATCGCCATCGGCCTGCTCGACCCGCAAAACGAGACGACAATGTTCGGCCTCATCGCTGGCATGGCGTTCTTCCTCGAAGCCGGCAACGGTGCAAACTTCGCCCTGGTTCCTCATGTGCACCCACACGCCAATGGCGTCTTAAGCGGCACTGTTGGCGCTATGGGCAATTTTGGAGGTGTGATCTTTGCGATTTTGTTCCGGTTCCATGGGACGAATTATGCGGAGAGTTTCTGGATCATGGGATGCATGATTATTGGGTTTAATGTGGTAATGGCGTGGGTGCCGCCTCTTCCTAAGGGGCAGATTGGTGGGAGGTGAGGATCGCAATGAGCATAAGACAGGAAAGGAGTTGTTAGAGGTTGAAGGAAATTGACATGATACCCAATAGACATAAAAGCCAATCGCTCCTAAAAGAAAAAGGATCGCCACTCCATCCGTTCATGCCATAGCCAGCGCAGTGTGCTGATGAGCGATAACGCACGCGTGTGCGATCATATTATAATGCAACATGTCCATTATGAATGGAAGGTCTTCCTATCTTCGCTCGGCGTCATTGGCACACTTCCCTCCAACTCATATCGGACCACCGCAGTGTCCAATTCTGGCCGCCTCGCTCCTGATCCAGCCTCGTATACCATATTCTCCGAGCTCAGCTCGCTCGTGTGCGCCCAAAATGACTTGGGTGATACCAAGTCGTCAGGCGACGAGAGCTCATCAAGAGACAGCGAGCTTGTGGGCTTGTGGTGGAATACAGTCCCTGGCGCTATCTCGTGAATCTCGTTCTGTCTCTTGCGACGGCGAGCGTACAGGTGCCATCCCAACCCGGCGAAGATGGCGGTGATAGCGAGGGTCACTGCGACTGCTATTGCGGCGGTTGCGCCTTTCGATAGCCCAGAGGATGTGCTGTCGTCGTCTGGTGGTACGGTTGTTTCGGCCGGGGGTTCATCCGAGGTTTCTGTGGACGTGAAGTGGGTTGTAGTAGGACTTTCCGCAATGGTGGTCGAGCCTGTCGTGCTGCTCGAGGTCGAACTGGCAACGCTGCTGGTTGCCGTCGATGGCGCGTCGTTCCCAACAGCAGGAGGGCCAGCAGTGTTACCGTCCAAGGCCATTGCAGCTTGCTTGATTGTCAACGCACTATCGCCAGTAAGCCCCAAGATACTGAAGCGGTCCGAGTAGTTGATCACTACGCCGCCCGCTTGTCTTGTCGATGTCATCCGGAAGAAGCTGTTTGCCACATGATCAGCAAAGCTACTCGTGAAGCCAGAGTGTCGGTAACGTACAATCCATTTGGTATCTCTGCAGCGATACCTTCGGGGATTGTCCCTTGCGCTGAGAGCCCATCAGCGTAATTACCGTCCGATTTGAAAGTGACCACAGGTTGCTAGCAAGGGTATTAGCTTTGAAGTTGCATCCAGATCGGCAAATGGTAAGCGTACCATGTCATTGAGGTCGTTGCCTCCTACCATCAAAGACAGTGTGTATTGGGTGAGCTCCGATATGAGTGGGTTGGTGCCAGACTCCTTCCATTGCACATCGATCTGACCTGCCGTAATGTTCGCACCAGCTGCAGGTTCGGTGAATTCAACATCGGCCAGAGCCAGGCTCGCGAACACGATGACCACCAGGGCCACAATTCTCGCCCGTGTCGAGCCCGCAATGAAAGAGAAGCGCATTATCGCGCCGTGGGCTCGATGGTCATCAGTTGCCCTCGACGTGTGGTCGTCTGTTCGCTTGGTATCTTAGTAAACGAGTGTATGGTATGATTCAAGGTGAGGCTGTAGCAGTGCTGTCTACGTTTTCCCCCTGGCAGTATCATCAAGGGGTGCCACCATCCTGGGAAGGATTCCGCCGACAGGCCAATGATGTAGAGATGTACACCATTTGACTTCGATGGTTCCTAAGTGGAGAGCCTTGTCGAAGCTTGAAGGTGCCATTCTCGCGCAGACGCGTCACCTCTCAGCAAATCGTTGCACTTTATAACAGCGTACTAAGACGCGTGATACATCTACTGGGATGATTTTAACTTATTGCCAGTATCTCTTCGGTGACAATGAATGCGTTCGTACACCACAATACAAGGTGGCACACACAACACTGCCAAGACAGCGCACGCGACGCAGACAACAACGTCGCACACTCCGCGTTTAGTAACATCGTATTCGGCTTTCCGGATGTTCGGCGACACTTGAATGTCGGCATCTCACTCCACTTACTCCTTCCGTTGAGGTCGAGATTCTACCAAATCACAATCCTGGGTGCAGGCTAGATATAGATGCAAGCTGCCTCGCGAGTCACGTCCGGCAATACTCTACAGGACCACGAGCCTCCACCTCCCCCAGCATTACCAGTCACGCCGAGCTGCCACTGGACCGCATGTTTGCCATAGTGTGTTGCACGTATACCTAAAGATCTAGTTTGATCTGCAGAGTACGACCAATTTTCTTTGTTCTTCATCAACAACAATATCAACACCAGCCATGGATCGCAAGCGTCAAAACACAATACCAACGACCTGCTTCTTTGTAGCATGTAGTCGCAAAGGTGAGGGCTAATGTTCCCCTCTGGAGACTTGGCAGAGACAACAGGAACAATGCTGGCATGTTGCTTTCGATCGAACTCGTCAAAACCAAGACTACTTCATCCCCCATACTCGATAGCCGAAACTCCCTTTTCACGACTTTCGAATCTGCAGCATACTACCGTCGCAACGACTTAACCAAACGAAAAGATGAAGAGCTTCATTACCATTCTCCTGGTCGCCTTGGCATGCCTCTGCCTCGTCCAAGACGCAAACGCCTGGATACCTCGCAAGAACTCTGATCCAATCACCTGCTACAGGAAGAGTGCAGACGTCCACAGCGCTATCACCAACTTCTGCTCTAGGAACGATAAATTGGTTAGCTAGCTTCCTCGGTCGCTCAACGCATCACGCGTGGAACCACTAACCTGCAAACAGGTCGCGCCGTCTCGCAAGGCGGCGGACGGAGCCTGGTCCGACAAGAACAAGATCTCGGTCTGGATTCATGGAAGTAAGTTAGCGATCACAGTTCCCCTTGAGAAGACGGTTCATACACAAAGTTGGACACAAAGTTGACTTTATCCGTTCGTCTAATCGCAGAAAACTGCAAGCCCCCGCAATGGATTCCGGAGAAGTGGTGCTTCCATAACTTCTACAACATGTGCGTCAACATGAACAAGAACTACAAGGTGACCGCATACTACGGCAAGGACGGCGGGTGTCAGGTTTGGCGCATCAAGCAGTTTTGATTGACAATGTCGATTTGCGGATGTGTGCGCTGGTGCCTGTGGCAACACATGATACATGACCACGTATGAAACAGCTTTTGTAGTCTGCTGAAGTTTATGATGATTCTCAAAAGCATCCGCAGTGCAACCTTCTTTTCTTGCGGATGTCCCAGCCTAGGATTCAGCTATCATTCTCAACTATGTGCCGAACAAATTTGTTGGATTTTCCCGGGAAGACTTCCGCTCTGGGGTCCCGATGAATTCTCATGTTGTTATTGTCACTTTCGAAGATCTCAGGAAAACGCTCGATCGCGATGAATGAATGTGGAAGTTGAGGGCGTTGATCGCCCCCTCTTCATCTTGCATTCGATGAGACTGTAAGCAGCAATGAAGCCTGTAGAACCGTCAGCTCCGCGCGATTCTGTCGCTACTGTGTCAGTTGCTGAGGGTTCTGCACCAGCAGTTGCTGGGGATTTTGCACCAACGGTAAGACCTGGAGCATCCATTGAAGCGACTGCCGATATGGGTGTGCTCTGTTCGCTGCTTTCGCGATGGAATAGGGTTACTGCGCCACGAGCAATCTTCAATCCAGTCACAAGATACACCGAGCGTGAACTCAGGAAGCTAGTCTTTAGATGTCGCTTGACCATTGGCAGTTGCATAGCGTCACTAAGAAATTGTGGCGTAGGGGAGAACCAGACCGTTTCCAGCCAGTCACCCAAGATCCCAGTCGTTGGATTTTGGAATGAAACGCGCCGCCCATGTTCCAAAGTCCTATGGATATGCATTGGAGGAATAACCACATCGGTTGCTTTGTTGATGGGGTGGCCAGGTTGGGACCATTTTGTCAATACTGATCCTAGTTGAAGTGGTCCATTGGGAGGTGCCGGCAAGTCAAAATTGGGAGCAAAGATGTAATTCGAGTGTGCAGCACTTGATACCCTGGTCGATCTATCCAGTGGACGCATTGAACTGTAGGCTTCGACGCTCATGTATCGAACAGCAAGAGCGAGCTCGACACGATCGGTATGAAAAGTGGCGCTAGCAGTCCCTCTTCTTCGATCGATGGTTGATATTTATGCGACCGGCATTTGAGTCACGAGCAACGTCGTCACGAAGGCAGCTCTGTTCTTTTTGTGCAGTTCCATCATGGCCTCTGGTTGGTGACTGAGCAAATACTCCAAATGCTCGTTCGGGTCTATTATTTCCCATTCGACGATAGATGCGCGTTCAAGGTTGCTGCGTGACTTACTCTTCGGCTTGAGGTCAGAGGCAACACCAAACTCCGCGCTCGTGACAAGCAATTCGCTTACTGCATCAATGCCATCCTTTTCTAGCGGCTTCTTCTCGACCTGGATGTTCAACTTGTGGTGAGTCATCATCCTGGTGATAGATCGAGCATCAGCTGCAACGAGGTCTTTCAGACTATTGATTGATCCGAGAAGTTTTGATGCCTGATCGATCGGTATCGGCTCTCTGAATGGGAGACAAGGCAGTCTACCGCTCAGTACTGGTTGCACAGGGTTCGTCATGCTCTCGTTTATCCGATCAGTCTCCTCGGAGGTCCTCATTGACTGCGGAACCAAATCTGCTGTCTTTATCTCTGTTGCCAAGTCGAGAAGATCGTCGACAGCTTGCTTCAAGCCACGTGTGACATCCGACTCTTCCGAGACACTGTCATTCAATGCTGTGAACTGTTCTTCCTCTGTGTACGAGCCCATGTGCAAGGATTTGACTGTAGTGTCGATTGTATCGAGGTATTGCTTCAGTCTTCGCAATCGCTCGCGCAAGCGGTAGGAAATATGCAATATGCGATCGGCCCAGTCAAGTAACCCCTGGTCAAGGTGGATATCTGCTGCCCAGAGCGTGATGCGAAGAAGTGTGTCGTCAAAAAATATGCTGGCCTCTAGTCGTTGTTCACGCAACATGGAGTCTTGCGCTAGTGCCTCCAACATGCTCACAACTTCTCCGTATTCCTCCTCAATCCTTTTCATTGTGATGTCGCGAAGACCAGTCGTCGTGTGCAGTTCGTGGCAATGTCACCTTTGCTGATAAAGTCAGGACCACGTCAACTCGAGGCATTACCAGAAATCTTCTGTGTGGACTAGAAGCCCAAGATATGGTAGAGCGTGCAGAGGGGTAGCTTGAATCGGTCGAATCCTGCATGAGCAGCATGACTACAAGCAGGCCGGGGCCTGGGGATCCGACTTCTGCAGGTTTGAGGAGGTGGCTTGAGAGAATGGTGGGAGTATTACATGTACCATGCTCGCTCTGCAGCTTTGTCAGCTTGCATCGCTTGATGACAATTACCGTTGCATATGTTCGCTGTTACTTGACTTGCTGACAAGTTTGTGCTCGAGTTCGAGGAACAGGGACGCAAGAGTCAGGCTCAATAAAGCACTTAGCGATCGTACTGAGCACCTAAGGCCTAAGGACAAAGCTCGAACTCGGACCTGTTTTCCTACGCATTGTGAATCTGCGGCAGGATGCCCGATCCAGTGTTCACACCTTTGGCGGCATTTGGTCTGGCTATGACTATCCTCAACTTTTTGCTCAACACGATCAAGAGCCTCTACGAGAAAGGCTTCGAAATACACGACTTTGACTCGATCATCCAGACATATATCAACACCATCAGATCTTGTCGCGCGAAATATACAACCTGGAAAGACATCTGGGATGAAAAATATCACCTCAGAGTCTTAGGTGTCGACGGATCCAGAGAGGTCAATGAATGCATGTCCTCGGTGGAAAAACTCATCGCTGAGACAGTCAAGTCATTGAGACTCGACGCCCCAACAGCCCGGCAACCGGAGGTGACGTCTCAATCCTCAAGCAGGTCCATCCTGGGAATCTTCAAAAGAGCATGGAACAAGCTCAAGAAATCGCATCGTTCCAAACACAAGTCCGTCAGTGCTCATCCCAATCAGGACTAGAGGAAGGCGATCGTGAACAATGGCAGTGAACTGTCGACTTCACCTCGCAACAGCACTTTGACACAGACAGCGAACCCCGTCGCCGCATGTTACGGCGAGTGATAGGAATACTCGGCCCCAACGCACACCTCAAAGAGCAGATCTCACGCCTTGAAAAGAACGTCGATTCCCTACCAGAAATCGCGAATGGCGCCTTCCAGAAGATGGGACACGGAGAGGCACCTAAAAATGTGAGCGATGTCGTGAGGGCAGCCAACACCTCCGATTTCCGGGATTTCACCCGAAAGCTGAAAGACTGCATGTCAAGCCAGGATGATGACAAAGACTATTTCCTCGAGCTCCATTTTCCCAATGAAGCTGGTGACAGTCGTAATGCGCTGGACCAGATTGTCAGGGATTGTGAGATCAGATTCTTCGCCAGACCCTCTCCAGCTGGTCCATCTCTGGCGAGAGAGCTCAAGATGAAGCGACTGCGAGGAGTCGAAACGAGTGAAAATAAAGGAAACTCGAAACCAGCGCCATTCAATTTGGCTACATCACACCTGACGCCAACCTTAAATGCTTCGATGTTAGACTTGGAGTTCAGGTTCCTATGGACCAATCAAATCCCTACATCGGTGACAAAGACCTGGAAAGTCCTGCTTAACCTCTGTGTGAATGATTCTAGATTTCTCAAGTCACTCAAGCTTGAGAGAGCTCGTCTCGCTCGTGGGCTCGTTCTATGGTTCATACTGCTCTGGGAAACAGATTGGTTTGATCATGTTTGTGCATGTGGCTTCCGATCCGTTGATTTCCAGCCGAGTAGCGATCGTGAGCGAGCCGGAGTTGCTCAGAGATTTGATCGAAGCGAAGTGGTGCAGGAATTCGTCTATCACTCTGTACTGCCAGACTGTGTTACAAACAAGGAACTGGAAGCAGGATCTCAAGCTCCTCAAGAGGCGGGCCCACCAGAGAGACAAACATCTTGCCGAGGTCAAACCTTACTCGAGCATCGTCTGCATCATCTAGGCATCCTTCTCGCCGAACTGGGACATGGAGTGCCTATCTCGCTGGATTCTGATCTCAGCCATGACACACAAGCTCGCAACCCGAATCTAGGAAATCCCATAGGGACATTCAAGAACTATGGTGAGATCCTGGACGATTTGCCGTCTCAACTTAGGAGAGCTATTGGCTTCTGCTTCAACAATGCGACAGAGCGAAGATGGGTAGAAAGAGGTGTAGATGCTACTGAAAGAGTCAGTGAATTTCTTTCAGATGTTGTTGGTCCGGTCAATGAGTACTATGAGCAGGTGCAAGATCATGCGAAGAAGATTTCATTCGATGTAGAGTTCATGCGTCTTGGGCACAATGATTTGCGACAAGACCAGACATTTAAACAGCTGTGACTCCCTTAGAAGGCAGATTGAAAGTGCGTGTCTACCTACGTGCACATAGATTTCCATGCGACCTTTGAGCATCACTGTATAAACCAAGGAGTGGGCAGACTTCCTGACGGCAAAAGAGAGATGAGAAAAAAACGAAACCGAAAACATACAACAGGCGGGATT
>LJJI01000267.1:0-88189 GCA_001553865.1 Cladosporium sp. BSL10
TTTGGATCTATCGAGGGCCGCTTAGCTTGCTAATGCCCTCGGTTAGTGTCGCCAGTATTGCACTACCTCTGGCTGACGCGAACCACCACACTTTTTTCATCAGACTTGTTTGCTTTACGCAGGCGCCTGGAGAAGAGGTCGGGAGCTTGTTACTTGCAGTGAAGGTCGACTAAGTTATGCAACAAGGGCTTGCCTGACAGTGTGCCGACATAGAAGGATTATGATTGATGAGGCTGATTAGGATTGCCATTTCTGTTTTATACAAACAGTGCTGAATGATATGGCTGCTATTTTGGTAACACCTGCACAACATGCGGTCTGTTCAAGGCCTCTGAAAAATCAAGCTCACTTCTTGCCCAGGCCAATCAACGCCGCTCGCGACAGAGATCTCCTGGCGGCTTTCCGACATGCAATTGGGCGTTTCACCATCCACAATACCATGAGGGAACACAGGATAGCGGCCGAAAGGCAGTGGGACTTCGTGCAGCGTATGCTCGAGTAAAATCGACCCTGCTCCTTCACGTCAGACACCAGCAGATGCCGATCTACACCACATAGCGATACAGCGGCGACTTGTCGCCCATCGCAAGCAGTTCCTCTTCAATGTATTGCTCCCTCACTTCCGCCTCGGTCGTTTGATCCCTCTTCTTGTTGAGCGACCCGTAAGCCCACCGCAGCAGCAGCGTCGCGACGATGCCCGCCAACAAGATACCTAAACAAAATCCATATCCAAGCCAGTACTTCGGAGCTTGCGCTTCCAGGAATATATTCGACCCGATCGCACCGCCGAGATTGCCGATGGAGATGAGCAGAGCCATGCCGACTGAGCGCTTCCATGTTGGTGCAAGGTTGTTGCCCACCCAGCTCAGAATGCCGATAATGGGAGGATACACGCCTGCTGGAATAGCAAAGAGGAAAGCATAAGTGAGGCCGGGATACCATGGGTGAGGAATTGCGAGCAGAGCAATGAATGCGCAAGAGGCCATTGTGAACGGTCCTACGATATACGGCCAGCGAGTCTGGTGTCTGTCCGACAGCCATGCGAATAGTACCGTGGCACACGCGCCGACAAAGTACACAGGTACCGTCAACAGCTGCGCCTCAACACTCGTGTACCCAAGACCAAGGATGATGCTCGGCGCGCTGTACGTGAAGCCATATAGCGGGATTGAGTTGCCCCAATAGACGATCACCGCAAGCCAGATCTTCCAGTCGGTCAACGCGGAAAAGATGTAGCTCCATTGGAAACTCTCAGAGGTTTGTACTCGGCCTCCTTTTGTTCCAGAGTCCTGCGCGAGACGGTTGATCAGGTACTGCTGCTCCCAGGGCTCCAGCCAGCCAGCCGCCTGGGGTGAATCGGGCAAGATCCAGTACAGCAAAGCACCAACGACAACAGTGACGATGCCTTCTAGGATGAAGATCCAGCGCCAGCCTCCTAAGCCTGCGATTCCGTCCATGTTGACGATTGCCGCAGCCAGCAATCCAGAGAATGCAGATGCCAGGGAAGCGGCGGAGAAGAACACGGCCATGCGCGTTTGGACTTCGAAGCGACAATACCAGGTTGTGAGCAGGTAGGTCGCTGCCGGGAAGAAGCCTGATTCGAATAGCCCGAGAAGCACCCTGGTAACGATGAGATGTTCATCTGGAAAAAGTATGGTCAGTCTCTATTCACAGCAAAAGCACGAAGCCGGTGGGATGGCAGCAGCATCAAACGTACAAGTCTCGACAATGCCTTGCAAAGTCATGACCTAACAACTCTGGTGTCAGCCACGACTGTACTCTGCACGCGGTACACCTCAACACTCACAATGCCCCAAGTCACCATCAAGATCGAGATCCATACACTCGGTTTCATGAGTTTGAGCACGACGTTCGAGGGCACTTCAAATATTGCGTAGGGGAAGAAGAATCTTTATGGTTGTTGTCAGCTTCGGTATAACATCGCAGGATTACAATACTTACACAGTCAGCGCCATGTTATACTGCGGTCCAGTCAACTCCAGCTCTGCATTCATCCCTGCTACGCGTGCATTTGCAATGTTGCTGCCTGCCTGATGGTCAGCGATCGGTCAACGCACATCGGTCTAATCGCAGTTAAGACCTACGGTCCAGGAATGCAAGCAGATATAACACTGCCAATACAGGGATCAAGCGAAAGTCAACCTTGCGGAGAATCCGTTTCGTCTCCTTTGGGTCGAAAACATGCTCCTGCTGTGCCTGTTGGAGGTCAATATCCGTCCGCCATCCAGAAACTAATCTGTGGTACCCACATTATTCTCTTTTGTGCTGGTGACACGCTCTTGCTGGGTCTCAACATCGTCGATATGATCTGCCGAGCTATCTAGTTTTTCATCAAGCGAGTATTTTTTGGCCATCGTTTCAAGTGTTTGCGTTGTGGATACCAGGCTCAAGAAAACCACGACCATGGACGTTTGATCGAAGGTAACATCACTATTTGAATACCAAGGCAAGATAATGGTCTAACCTTAGCTCCTTGCGAGCCAAGCAACATGGCAACACTGCCATTGACGGTAGATCGTCGCGGCTCTCAACGTGTATCGCCGAAGCCATGTGCAAACTGTGCATTCGCGCATAGAGTTACAACCAACCGAGCCTGTTCCTTCGCCGCCGACGTACGAGCATCATCAGAATCCCCACATGCACAGCGTTCAAGGGTTCCGCGATGTCGATCTACGCTCGATGCAAGTAATCCGCTGTGAATAGAGTTGTCCCCGCGTGCGGAGGGCGTGGAGAGCCAAGATGGGGCTTAGTCTTACCAGGACTTGGTAAAGCGTCACTTTTTACGTCCGACGAAGAATCAAACTGAGGATGATGTGGTGACGGAGAGCGGATAATAGTGAGTGCGGAATATTGCTTGGCTTGCTGTGGGTACATGTGCATGAAGCCGCGGCTCTAGCTGCCTGTCTGGACATTCCGGCATCATGTTACCGACAATAATATGCTTATCTACCCGAAGCATCGCTCTCTCACAGGCTCAGGTCCAGCACGTACGCTGCCCCCATGGCGAACAAGCTCGTGAGAGCAGCCATGGCAAGGTTCACGCCATTGTTCGTAAGGATATCCCTACCCAGCTGGATACGGCTTCCACCGTCAAGTACTTTCACTCGCTGTCCACCAGGTCCCTCAACGACTTTGCCACTTCCTCTGTCAGTCACGGTCGCTTGCACGGTGGCGCCCAAGAATGAGTCCAGGACGCTTCCAAACACACCCATGCCACAGACCAGAGCCGCTGTGCGGACATCCATCGTCCTGTACGGCGGCATGGCAGAAGTACCAAAGTAAGCTATGCAAGTAATCAGGAAGCTGGCAAGTAGTCCGTAGCTCAGACCCTCGATCGTGATGCCGCCATTGGTACCACGTGGGACTTTTTTCCACGGTGCTGTAACCAGCACAGGAGTCGACTTCGCCAGAATGCCCAACTCTGAGCCGAAAGTGTCTGCTGCTACGGCTCCGTAGTGCGCCATGATGCCGATAGGCAACAGCCTTTGCAAAACAGGAGCATGAACACCTGGCCACATGCCTGCACGTGGAGACATGAACGGAGAGCTCGCACTCAGGAAGGTGTGCAACGCGATGAGCACCGACGCAACTCCGCCGTTCGCGACGACTTGCATCCAACCGCGTGGGCCTTCGCCTCCGGCAGATCCATCCGCAGATTTGGTGAGGCGTGCTTTTTCAGCATGTCCGATTTTGGTGACCAGTACGCCCAGAAGGAAAAATGGGACCAGTAGCCAGAAGAACACTGGGTAGGGATCCAGCATATGAACAGTTGCGACCACGATGGCGACAACAATGCCGCCAGGCGTGAGCTTGTTTTTGGCGAGCGCGAAAGTGACCAGGCCGATGGTCGCTGCAATTTGAGCTGTATGCTCGTGGGCGAATGAGGTGACACTCATCTCGACTGTCCGTAATCGTATATATCAAATTTCCAATATATGACTCGGAAACAGAAAGCTGTATTCCCAGATCTGTCAATTCCAGGTTCAGTGTTAATTTTCAATATTGTATACAGGTTGCAACGCAGCAATACGTGGCCACGCGAACTGCTAGCAAATGGGACCAAACTCACCAGACCAGCAAATAAATTGATGTGACTAACCAAAAGCGTCTTATCCGTGTGCACGCGTGAGTTTGACGTACTCGTTGTTTCGTGTTCTTTTAAGAAGTCCTGTCTGGTAGTGGTCTGTTAGTCTGGTGCCAATATCGTCATCGGAGAACGTTCCTATTGTCTACATACGTATGTGCTTCTTGGCAGTCGCCAGCTGCTCGCCATTACCTTTTCACGATAACGCAAGGCGACAAGAATGTAAAGCGAAAAGTACACATGAATGACTGGAACCCACTTTCTTTCAATTAATTCATTGGAGTGCATAGGAGATATAAAGCCCTGGCACAAAAGGCGTATTGTAGTAATTAGTTGCCCTTCACCCGCCGACACAGGTTCAATCATTCGCAAAGAGCGCATGGTTGCATATACCCGGTGCATGCGGTTTCCTGGAGATCACACAATGATTCCTTCACCGATCATCCGCCAGCATGCGATTATTGTTTTCACATCTCTCCAAGGTACTTTTGCACATCGTCGCTCATGTAGAATGAGTTGCGCAACCTCTCGGCCTTTTTCTTCCCTTCCTGTTCCAAGCGTCTTACTTTGCCAGCATCGAGTTTCACCGGCTTCTCTCTGACTATCGCTGGCGCCAGTCTGGCTCCCACGCCCGCCTTGTCTGGATTGTCCACGGCTTTGATGGGTTGTAGTATGCCCTCGCCCTTAGCACCAAGGCCCAGCCTGCTGTCCGGGTCCCAGCCGTGACCTTGTAGCACAGCAAGACCTTTGCGTTCGCGATCCACATGTGAGGGTGGATATGAGTGTTGAAGGGAGATTTGGTGGGCTATGCTGCCCTCATGTGTTCCCCTAGAGACGTTGGCTGCTATGTTGCGGTGGCACAGGTCGCAGTAAAGAGCGCTAGCATCGTCCGGCGAATTTTTTGCTTGCGAACTGGCATCCACACTCAGGTTTTCCGCCTCTTTCGTTTGAGATGGCTCAGCTGTTACCTGCTCTCCGACAGGTGCTGAGGATGCCCGCTCGGCAGTGTTGGACTGGCCGAGTACGATTGCGAGATATCTATCTGCAGCTGACGATTCATTTGGCGTCGCTGGCAGGCTCACACTTCCAATTGTTTGGGTTTGTTCGGTGGATGGCACAAAACGGACGCGCTTTCGCTTCAAGCCGGCGCCGAAGTATCTCTGGTCGCGCAGAGGAATCTCATACTCATCCTCGTCGTCATCTACCGCTGTCATCGCGGCGACGACAGAATAGGCAGATTGTCTTTCATCAGCAAGTACGATTCAGGTGTGGATGTAAATAATCTGGGAGAAAGTGTGTAGAGTTGGTTTGCGTTGATGAAGGAAAAGTGCCCCACGTCGGGCACGAGTCATGGCACAAACTCTCTGCTTAGGTTTGGAGGGCAGACATGTGAAAGCCATCGTCCTTAGCCATCAACACCGGACGACTTCGCCTTCTTGATAAGAGCTGCCTCTGCAGCTACAAGATACGAGATGGCCGTCTACATCCTTCGCACGGCTTTCAATGACGGCATCTCATCCGTGCCATTTCTGTGGCCACTCCTTAAGGCACTCCCATGGCTGTTCCTGCTATGGGCCGCCAAGTTCTTCTTCTCAGGCGTCAGTAACAAGAGCGAACGCACGATGCATGGAAAGGTGGCTCTGGTGACAGTATGTATGATAAGTTCATGTAGCATGATCAAATGCTGAGTATCTCCAGGGAGGCACCAGTGGCGTAGGTGAGGCAACTGTCCGCGATTTGGCCAGCAAGGGAACTCAGATTGTGCTGCTTACCCAACACGCACTCAATGATCCGTTCCTGGTTGACTTCATCGAAGACATGCGGCAGGAGACGAACAATGAGCTCATTACCGCCGAGCAAGTCGATCTGGAATCTCTTCACAGCATCCGGACTTTCGCAACGAAGTGGATCGACAATGCGCCTCCCAGAAGACTTGACATGATTATCCTGTGTGCCAATACCCTCACACCATCAAGCAAAGGACTCCAAAGCACCAGCGAAGGCGTAGAGCTCAATTGGCAGGTCAATTACCTTGCAAACTTCCACTTCCTCAGCATAATGTCACCTGCACTCCGCGCTCAACCACCTGACAGAGACGTCCGAGTCTTGTTCGGCAACTGTAGCAGCTACATGGGCGGCGATCTTCTTCAGGTTACACAGCAAGCTCAGTCTGCTGCAGGAAAAGCAAAGCCTAAGAAGGCAGCAGCGACTGACGCCGTCGCTCCCACCAAGTTTTCGCCTGGCAATGCATATGCTACGTCCAAGCTCGCGCTCGTTACTTTTGCCCTCGCCTTCCAGAAACACCTGGTCACCTACAAGCGACCCGATGGCTTCCCAGCCAACATCAAAGTCCTGCTTGTCGACCCCGGCTACTGCCGGACCCCAGGCATGAGGCGCTGGCTCACTGGCGGCTCGCTCTTTGGTCTCTTTGTGTACCTCTTCACATATCCACTTTGGTGGCTGATCTTGAAGAGCCCTGACATGGGCGCACAATCTTTCCTATACGCCGCAATGGAGGAGAAGTTCAGCCGCGCAGACGGTGGGCTACTAATCAAGGAGTGCAAGCAACGTGACTTCATCAGAACAGATGTGTTGGATGAGTCACAGCAAAAAATGCTCTGGGAATACAGCGAACAAATGGTGCAAGAAGCAGAAAAGCGAGGTGCGGTGGATAGAGCGAAAGCTAAGAAAGATCAGGAGGACAAGAAGGATGAAGCGCAGGCAGAGGAGGAGATCAAGAAATACAAGGACAATATTGGCAAGAAGGAGAAGAAGGGTGGGAGTCGACGAAGCAGAATGACTGGATGAGCCAGTATCGACATGCCTGTGCACCATCGGTCCTCGAGGCCAACAGCTACGCCATCGGTCGAGCATGCCTGGAGTACAACAAAGCACACTCCTGACGGCTAAAAAAAGAGCAAGTAAGCATGCGCTATGTTTAGTACGAGAGTCGAAGGCGCTGGAATCATATGCTTCCTGGCATCCCTCGGCAAAGACTGCTCAGAAGTCGCTCCCATGATGCCACGCAGCAATTGTAAATTTGCCTCTGCCCTCAATGCTAGCCAATCTGTCAGCATGAGATTGATGCCTCTCGGTCTAATTTACCGTAGTGCTTTGTATGCTTTGTTGGCACGCGGTAGTTCTTTGTTCTCAACTTCGCCAACATGAAGGGAGATAACGCCGTACTCGACACTGCACTTGTTCGGGCTATGAACTCATATCGCGAACAAAGAAATGTCTTCTCAGTTGTACGGTCCTGGGTGATTTCCGTAGAATCTACCACTGCAAGACCAGCTTTCTCCACCCGAATGATAGCCACTGACACGTCTGTTTGCTGACACACGCACGTACGCCTTACGCATTCACTACCGACGCAAGAGGCAGGTCCTCGGATTTTCTCGATATACACTTTCGACACTCGTTCAAGGAACGATTTTATACAATGGCTGATCTGAGAGAAACTGACAATTCCCGGACTGGACTGGAACTGAGCTTCGACGATGTGCCGAACGCCTCTGAAACACAACAAGATGGCTTTGAAGGGCCAAGAGAAGTTGATGAACTGGCTGACGAGAGCATTGCTGGGTTTGATGGGGACGTTACTGACGACGTAGAACATCATTCAGATTCACTACATGTCACCATTGACCATGCTCCGGTGGATGCTCACGAAGTCGGCTCTCAGCCCGGGTCGGCCTTCTCATCCTCTTCCAGCGAAGAAGATGAGGATGCTGAAGACGGAAATGAGGCTGAGGAGCAAGACGAAGATGGTGACAATCTTGAACACACCGAAGAGTGGCACGACGTCGATAACCACTATTCAGCCCCTCCGTTGCGAGTTGGACCGCACCCAATCTATCGAGCAACCTCCGGTAGCACAGATGGGGATGACATAGACCACATATACCGAGTGGATCCACGCAACGGACGAGTTTCCCCGTTGCACCGAGGTACTGGACTAGACAGAGGACAGTTCAGGGCAAAAATGAACGAATATTCTCTTCGGCCAAGTAAAAGGCAGAACGTACTTACTTCACCTCCTGTGTCCCCCGATTCCAGCACAGGCTTGACGGGCGGCATGGGTGTCATACCAGAGCCGAGTCCAGAAGCAGAGGAAGACGATCATATCGTGTCTCCTCTGTCGGAACATGAAGCATCGGAACCGGCTCTCGAACAGCACGCTTCTGCCGGCAAACGTGTTTGGTCTGAAGAGGACGAAGAGGACACGTCCTGGGTCTCAGATGCGATTGCTGAGGTCACGGGATCTCGTAGAGGCTCTGCCGAGAGCTTCACTGCGGACTTGCCGGAGCACGATACCGGAGACGCGACTGTTCCTGAATCATCCGACGATGCCGTCAGACCCCTCAGCCCTGTCAGTCTTCTTGACAAAGCTGGCGCTCTTGATGCCTTGAGAGACGTTCTGGAGCCAGATGTGGAAGATGACGCGGCAACTTCGCCGGAAGCACGAGCCCAGGATCCGGAAAGCTCTGAAGAGGATGCCACGGTGACAGTAGTAGTTGATTCTGTCCCCGACCTCCCGCCTTCGCATATGCGTGATCCAACATCTCCTGATTTTGAAGGGCCGGAGCTTTTAACAGGTCTTGCACCCGAAGAAGGCATAAAGCTTTGGTGGCAATGGCATGATCAACTAGACAATCCGTCGTTCAACACCAACCGCAATCCGTACAACCAGGACAAATCTGGCGACTTCAAGTACACCATCGACAGCAGCGGCAAAGATGAGGCAGCAGCCGTGCTTAGCAAGCAGCGTTTCCTCCTGAACAGAATGACCAGTAGGGAGGTCAGAAGCATTTCGAACGCTATGAGTGATGTCGAGCGCACGCTAGAGTACATGAGGCTTCAGATGCTTAAATATCGCCATCAACGCAACGTGTACCGACTTGATGCAGAGTTCTTCCAAGCGAGAGTTGGTAGACGCGACGATGCAATCAGACAACTGGATGACAGGATCGCGAGACGCGAGAACACAATACAGGAGAAGGAGAAAGATATAAATGACGCGGAGAAAGTTCTCATTCGGGCTGTGGAAGAGGCGAGGGAAATGGGCGCTCAGAAAGAGAAAGCCTATGAAGCTGCGAAGGCCATGCACGCTCAGAAGAAGACAGCCGTGGCAGCGGTGGAGGCTATGCGTGCTGAGAAGGAGAAGCTCGCGAAGATGCTCGAGCAGAAGAATGACGAGGCTCAGCTTGAGCTGCACAGTCGAAAGAAACCTTTGGAGTTCGCTTCGATTATGACTGTCATCTCGCAGGGACCGGTTGCAGGCGAGGAAGAGCTCACCGACAGAGCCAGTAAGAAGCTTGATGACGACAGCAAAATTCAACTACAGGCTGAGGTCAATAAGTTACGAAGGCAATTACAGAAGCTGACCGACATCGAGAGCGAACTTGCTGCTTGCAAATCGGACAGTGCGCAGCTACGATCCCGTAAGGACGAGCTTGAAGGTGAGCTCAGAACTTTGGCCATGACTCGAAGAGCAAACGCTGGTTCGGACTCAGATCTCACAGATCGTATTGAAGCAGCAGAGGCCCTCGCACATGACTTGCAAGCGGAGATTGAGAGGCTTCAGGGCGATAATGTTGCATGGCAAAGATACGCCGACAACTCTGTTGCCATGATCCAGGCTGAGCTAGATGCAGCGAAGGACGAAGCGAGTGCGCTCAAGGACGCATTCTTGGAGCACGGCTGGAGTGCAAATGCTCCTTCACGAAAGAACACTGCGCCTCTCACGAATGATCAAGGCACTCGGAAGGAAATGAGAGCCTCTTCTGCTCTGTCTCGATCCCCTGTCAGGGCAGTCCCGGCACCTTCGGCGTTTACCAAAAAGCAGCAAATACACGAGGAGGCTCCCGATCAGCCTTCAAGTTGGGCGAGTCGCAAAAAAGCCATCATGCAGAGCCCACGTGCTGTGGAAGCGCTCGAGTCTCGACGTGTGGCGAGAGCGAAGCGTCAAGCGGAGGAGTTGGAAAAGCTGGACCAGATCCGACGAAGTATGGCAGCATTGTTGGATTTGGACGAGCTACCGTATGTGCCAATGGAGGCCAAACCCTTCGCGGTAGTGGCGGCGTAGGGTGGTCAGACATGGTTTCTTTTTTCTTTCTTTGCGTTTGCTTCGATTTTCGTTCTATCAACCTTCTTTCTGCGTTGATTCCATTTTGTATTTTAGTATAGCGCATGTCATGTAGATGAGCTGTGCAGTCGCTGGACTTTTTATGGCTGTTCTCCTTAAACCAGTTCCTGTGATCAGACTGTCGTCTTGTAGTGTTCAAAAAGAAGATGTCACAGAATTGAAAAGTCCCATTTTGTTCCCTGTCATGTAAACTTCACTTCGATCGAGGGTTCCGAACCAGCACAGCATATGATTCGCGCCTCTACAAGCCTAAGCAGTGAGCCCTTTGTCATTACCGAGCCATATAGACCCTGAATATATCCCAATAGTCTCGACTCAGGCACGAGAATAAGGATAGGAGTTCTCATCTTTGCACCCATATGTAGCCCTAACAGCCCCAACCCTATGCGTGTGACGAGCTTACAAATCCGCCTCTCCTTCCCAGCGTCTATGCCTTAACTCTATATGAACGTGTATCTGCCATATTATTGAGCCTTACGTCACAACCCAAGAGAAGATCGACACAAGGCCCATCCGAGCCATTGCTCAAAAGGGTTTCCAGGCATGCGGACCACATCACTCCTTCGGAATGGCCTGGCGTGCCAACTCTTCTTCACTCGCGCGTATGCCACGATGACAACGCGTCAACCCTTATCATCTTTTGTGCTCAACAGGAACATTTTTAACGAAACACTCTACTCACGAATACGCACATTCTGGTTTGCCGATTTGCCTGCCGGGTTCACCGCCGCCAATCCTGCAAGCCTGAAGAGATGGTGGGGTCTCGACGCAACTAAGGCCGAGAAAGAGCAGGTTGATGGGTTCTGTCGCAACGCGTTCATGCATGCCCTGTACGCTATCGGCCCAGAGAATCTCAAGCTTCCGCCGTTCGAGTCACACGAGAAAGAGATCGAATCAGCGTCTGCTATAGCCAGCCCTCTCCTTACCGAGATTGCAGAGGCGAATCGCCACTCCACCCAGCAAGCAGCCGATACACTAATCTCATTGGTACTCCTGCTCGACCAGGTCACACGCAATTCCTTCCGAACGCAAGCCACACTTCCACTCGTCTACAAACACTATGATCGTCTAGCCCACGCTCTCGTGCGCAGCTCCATGAAGCTCGATCCCAGCCCACTCACATTTCCTGCTTACATGAAGCGTCCGGCTTTGCAGGCGTGGCTCTTCATGCCGCTGGTGCATTCTGAAGACTTAAGCAGTCATGAACTTTGGTACTCGATGACAGCAAAGATGGAGGCGGAAATTCCAGCGGGCGACACCGGTGCACATGCGTATCTGGAAAGCAGCCGGAAAGCAGAGGACTCGCACGTTGATGCAATTAGAAAGTTTGGAAGGTATCCTCATCGTAATGCTTGTTTGCGTCGAGAGAGTACTCCGGAGGAGGAAGAGTGGCTGAAGACGGGAGATACTTTTGGCGTATCGCAAGGAAAGGATGAGTTGTGAAAGGGTGATCAGAATCGAAGTGCCTGTATGAGGCAAGGCTGTACATTAAATCAATCTACATGGTAACGTAATGTTGCCGCTCTGACTGGAGGGCTGAAGTTTCACTAGTATCATAGTATTATCGTACAAAGCATCAATGGTATGCCGATTGGCGATTTGGGTGTTCGAGAGACTGCTTCTGAGGAAAGCATACAGTCTGTCTGCCACTGTACCGCAAACATGAATCAGCGACTATCTGGGTACACTGAATTCTTTGAATGCAGCAGCGTCACTGAAGGTAAGAAGGAGATGCCAATGAGAGACTGAGCATTCAATGTTCCAGATGTCGAGCGGCCCAGCCACGTGATGAGTCAGCGGCCCCAATGCACAGGCCACTCAGCCGCAGACGCTTGCAGCTGCGCCAGCCTGCCTCCTTTGTCGCGCCTCTCGCGTCCACGTCTCCTCCCACCAGCATCACTCAACAACAACAACATTACCCACCGCGCTGCCACCATCAACACCCTTTCTTCAACTGCCACTTTCTTGCGCGCGTCAACTTCTCGACCGTGCCACCACTGATCTGACTACTGATCACTGCCACTGCCACCTCACTGCCGCATCACTCAACAGGCAGCTCACAGCCGCATATCTGCTTCCAAACAGCAAATCATCAGCCTCACTCAGCGATCGCATTCGCCTCGCGCAACAAGCATCAACAAGCCACCTGAAATTACCAACACAATCATCACCATGTCTGGACAAGGAAAACTCGACCAGTCTCTCGATGAGATCATGAAGGACACCAAGCCCACCCGCGCCGGTCGCGGTCGTGGCCCACGTCGCGCCGCTGCCGTCAAGGCCGCCGCGGCCACCGCCGCCCCAGCTGGCGGTGTCGCCAAGAAGACCAAGGCTCCTAGAGGACCTAAGGCTGCTGCGCCCGCCGCCGCAGCTATCCCTACAACTGGCGAGAGCAAGATCATCGTCAGCGGTCTTGTAAGTTTCACACTGCTACAATACAATGCGAGCACCACTAACAAGTTCCTAGCCCGAAGACGTGAACGAGTCGCAGATCAAGGTATGTTAATCGGACCGGATGAGCAACATGCGATTTTCCAACGACATTTTTCGATCGTACCCACCGTTTTGCGCGACACTACGCGTAGCCTTTGTGAGCATGGACTCAATCACGCAATTCTGCTGCCCTGTAAGGCCAGAACAAGGACCCCTGCTCGATGCGATACATGGCCGCTTGCCATAGCGTGCTTATCGCGAGCAGCGAGCGTTCCTGAATACATCCTGCAAGAGACCAGAACCGCCTGTGGCTGGCAACCACGTGCGCGCGTTCTTGGTGCAGTGAGAAATGAAGAGCAAGCACGACAAGTGAGCAGACCAGCACATGCGCAGTATCTCGAGACACCGAGCAAATTGGCTATACCCCTTGGCACGGGGCGAATGGCAGACTGTTCGTCGCGATATACACCACCTCCTTCACGTGGCAAGCTCTGGATGCCGTACGGCCAAAGCTCGAAGATGAGGAGTGTCACGTGGCGATGGACTTGCGGTGATTCGCAAGCGACTCGGCCTCGACTTCGAATGCAAAAGGAATCTGGACATGGTACCTGATTCGGGTCGTGAACCTACCAGAGTGTATTCACTTCGACTCGGAATCACATGACCGCTCGCACTGCTGCTGGCTGCTCACTAATCGCTGCCTCTGCCTTCCTCTTGCAAGCCGTACTCCTGGAGACGACTGGTTGGACAAATGAGAACAATATTTTGATGTGGCTACGCGGGGCGTCGATGGAAGCGATCGGGCTTGAGGCCATACCACGATAAATTTGGACTAACATGGAACTTCGTTCAGGACTACTTCAGCAAATCTGTGGGAGCCGTCAAGAAGGTCATGCTCACCTACGGCCCGACTGGCCGCAGCCGTGGCACTGCCACTATCGTCTTCGCCAAGCCTGGAAGTGCTGCTCAAGCCGCGCACGAGCTGAACGGTGTCAAGGTTGACAACCGCGCGATGAAGGTATGCATTTCATTGCGTCCGATTTTTTTAATGTTTACTGACAATCTCTAGATCGAGGTTGTCGTCGGTGCCAAGAGCGTCCCTGCTGCTGCCGTTGCAAAGAGTCTCAGCGACCGTATTGCGTAAGTATACCGCGTTGCGCCAGAAACTGCCCCAAAGCCTACTAACAACTTTTACAGCAAGCCCAAGACCGCCGCCCAGGAAAAGAACAAGGGTGCTGCCAAGGGACAGAAGGGTGCCGCCAACGGTGCTGCTGGTACTGCTAAGGCAGGTGCCAACAAGAAGAAGGCTGGTCGTGCTGGCAAGCCGAAGGCCAAGACTGCCGAACAGCTCGATGCTGAGATGCAGGACTACTTCGGTGGTAACGAGACCAACGGCGCTGCTGCCCCGGCCGCCCCCCAGGCTGCCCCGGCCGTCAACGACGACGCCAACATGGACGAGATCTCCTAGATGGTCAAGTGAGACGGGGTGTGGACGAGTATCGTTCCGAAGTGGCTCAGGAATATGAGAGCTGTGGAACGTAAACACGACGGCGACAGGCCGGCACGACAGGCTACTTTTTTCTTTTTCTTTCTTTGGGTTGGCTTGTAAGAATACCACAGCAGACTGCGATGAACTGGGAGCCGAGACAACGGCGTTGGCTGGGTAGGGATCAAGGAGTTGTTGCTGTGCGCGGAAGCGAGAGAGCTGTGATGATGAAATAACCAAATTCAAGCATAACACCAATGTATCGTGTCCCATCTGCATTCGATCGAAGAGCCCCGCTGTAGCGGTACCGACAGATAACACATCGTGCTCACACTTTACTGCTGAGCAGCGAACGGGAGGCCCTGCTTATGCCTAGCGTCTGACAGACAAGCATCCTTGCGCTGCAGCTTACGCTTCGGTATAGCTCGTCAGACGACAACGCTAGAGCGGCTCCGACCCTGACCCCATCCCCATCTTCCGGTCGACCAGATGCTCTCGGGCATAAGGGAAGGCGTTGTAAATACAGCATGCAGATGAGGGAACGCCACCAATTCGAAGGACCCGGAAGCGGCCTTGAACCAAATCATAGTGCCCAAGCTGCATGAACAAGCCAAGCAGCCTTGCAGATGCAGATACGCGCCCCTTGTATGTAAAGACTATAGGACGAAAACTCGCAGCCACGCGGCAGGAGTCGCGTAGGTACACTCGTACAGTGGGATTCAATACAGCGTAACCGCACTGCTGCGTCCCATTTGTCATGCGGTTAGTGATCTTCGGCATGGAGTGTGTTCCAGAATCGCTGGGCTGTGGTAGGAGTCGCCCTGGCCAACCTACCTAAGCCGCTGCCCGCACTATACCGAGTATGCCTTTTCTGACTGTCGATGCTAGTTTCGCGGGGATTGGTGGCGCCAGGGTCAGGCCCTCTCGTTTCGTGGGGAGGAAAAGGGTGGCGATTAAAACACATACGAGACACAGACCACAATCCCCCACTATTTGTTATTTTGTTTGGCCCTCGGTGTGCTCGCGTCAAAGGTGGCCGAGGCACGTCATAGCTTTAGGCATTGTGGATGGCTGTGAGGTGCAACTCGCGTTGATACAGCGCGAAGACAGTGGTGATACAGTACACAGTCATGTCAGGTCAGCAACGGCAGGGGAAATGTTAGCTGGGTAAGAGTAGACGCCTCTGGACCAAAGGCAATGGGCGGGACAGCTATAGCGAGACACACACGATGGCCGTCCTCTCACTCAGATTACCACATCGGGTCGCAGCTTCCCCGCACCAAGTCGAGGACGACAGCACTAAGCTCCATTCCCCATGGCCGAGGGCCACCTCTGGACCATTCACGACTGCACGGCTTTAGCGCTTTAGCCCAGCCGGCGCGCTCTCCTCGACTCCACCACCAACCGACCGAGTGGAGTCGTCGAGCACATTGACGTGGAGAGCAGCGAGCTGTCCGAGCCAGCCATCTCGCAACCCCCGGTGGGCCGTGACATCGAGGTGGATTGCACCTGCGCAGTAGCCTTCACGATTACTTATTAACCCCGCGCCTCCTCGGGCTAACTATATTTCTTTCTCCTCTCCCACTGTAAGACACACTCTGTTGTGCCATTGCTTCCTGTTTGCTATTCCCAACAAACAAGACACATCACTTCAATATGACTTCCGTCCAGCTTGAGACGCCGCACTCCGGCAAGTACGAGCAGCCGACCGGCCTGTAAGTAAAGCTCCTGAGGTCGAAGAAACGCCACCGACATCCCTCAATTGCTCCACGCAATCGCCGGACACCCTCGCTAACTGCCCGCCCAGGTTCATCAACAATGAGTTCGTCAAGGGCCAAGAAGGCAAGACCTTCGATGTCATCAACCCTTCCGACGAGAGCGTGATCACCCAGGTCCACGAGGCCACTGAGAAGGATGTCGACATCGCCGTTGCCGCCGCCCGCAAGGCCTTCGAGGGCTCATGGAGACAGGAGACTCCCGAGAACCGTGGAAAGCTGCTCACAAACCTCGCCAACCTGTTCGAGAAGAACATCGACCTCCTCGCTTCCGTCGAGTCGCTCGACAACGGCAAGGCCATCTCCATGGCCAAGGTTGACATCAGCATGTGCGTTGGCTGCCTCAGATACTACGGTGGTTGGGCAGACAAGATCACTGGCAAGGTCGTCGACACTACTCCCGACACCTTCAACTACGTCAAGAAGGAGCCCATTGGTGGTATGTATCGACTTCCGGCACTCTCGGCTGAAATCTTTCCTTTTCATTGATCGAATGCTGACATCACTCCAGTTTGCGGTCAGATCATTCCCTGGAACTTCCCTCTTCTCATGTGGGCATGGAAGATTGGCCCGGCCATTGCTTGCGGTAACACTGTCGTCCTGAAGACTGCCGAGCAGACCCCTCTTGGTGGTCTTGTCGCCGCCAGATTCGTCAAGGAGGCTGGCTTCCCTCCAGGTGTTATCAACGTCATTTCCGGCTTCGGTAAGGTCGCTGGTGCCGCGCTCTCTTCCCACATGGACGTCGACAAGGTCGCCTTCACTGGTTCCACCGTCGTCGGCCGCACAATTCTCAAGGCTGCCGCCGCCTCCAACTTGAAGAAGGTCACCCTCGAGCTCGGTGGCAAGTCACCCAACATCGTCTTTGAGGACGCCGACATTGACAACGCCATCTCATGGGTCAACTTCGGTATTTTCTTCAACCACGGCCAGTGCTGCTGTGCTGGTTCCCGTGTGTACGTCCAGGAGAGCATCTACGACAAGTTCGTCCAGAAGTTCAAGGAGCGTGCACAGAAGAATGTTGTTGGCGACCCCTTCGCTGCCGACACCTTCCAGGGCCCTCAAGTTTCCAAGGTCCAGTTCGACCGCATCATGGAGTAAGTTTGTCCCTACAGAGTCGCAATCGTCAGCACAGCATCTAATATCATTCTTTAGGTACATCCAGGCTGGCAAGGACGCCGGTGCCACCGTTGAGACTGGCGGCAAGCGCAAGGGCGACAAGGGCTACTTCATCGAGCCCACGATCTTCTCCAACGTCACAGAGGACATGAAGATTGTGAAAGAAGAGATCTTCGGCCCCGTTTGCTCGATCGCCAAGTTCAAGACCAAGGAGGACGCCATCAAGCTCGGCAACGCCAGCACATACGGTCTCGCCGCTGCCGTCCACACCAAGAACCTCAACACCGCCATCGAGGTCTCCAACGCCCTCAGGGCAGGTACCGTCTGGGTCAACACCTACAACACCCTCCACCACCAGTTGCCCTTCGGTGGCTACAAGGAGTCCGGTATTGGTCGTGAGCTCGGCGAGGACGCGTTGGCCAACTACACTCAGACCAAGACTGTCAGCATTCGTCTCGGTGACGCCCTCTTCGGCTAAGCGAGTTGAGAGACGGATTAATGGGTTTTTGAAGCGTCTGAACATCGTTTCAATGTAATTACGTATGACGTTATGAAATGAAATAACAATGTGTACTGTACAAGATTTGGACGTGTTGGTTTGTGACCTGTGATATGTCCTCTGAGACGAACATCGAAAAGTGAGGTCATTCGATAGAACGTGAAGTTGAAATATCACGACCATCGCTGCTCGCCTCACTTCGTCCTTTCGTCGAACCTTCCCAAAGTCCGTCTCCAGCAATTGCCCCACGCTTCGGCAACAAGCGCTCTCACACCCTCTCCAACAAACACTCGACTCACACCGTCACACGACAAGAAACACACCAATTTTCTCCCGAACCAGGGCATCCCGCCACAATGCCTCCCAAAGTCCTCCAAAAGAACCCGGACCGTGGCGGTGGCTCCGGCGTGCTCCCAATCCCAGCCTCCGCCCGCGCCCCTCCAGCGCCCAAACCACCTGCTGCCCGCCTCAAACTCGAAATCCGCCGCCTCCCACCGGGCCTGACCCTCTCGGAGTTCGAGGAAACCCTCGGCGACGAATGGAAGCTGGGCAAAGGCCGCGTCGACTGGCGCGAGTACCGGCAGGGCAAGGCCAAGAACGTCAGCAAAATGCCCGAGCTGAGCCGCTGCTACGTGCACCTCGCCAAAGAGGAGTTTGTGCGGGAGTTCGAGGCGCGGTTTTTGGCGGTGGCGTTTAGGGACAAGGCGGGCACGTGGAAGAATGGTGCCGGCGGAGCGCCGATGCTGGGTTTCGCGATGAATCAGCGCGTGCCGTTGCAGCAGGGCAAGCAGCGTGCGAGGGCGGACAATCGTCAGGGCACGATTGATCAGGACGCGGAGTATATGGCGTTCTTGGAAGCGGAGACGCAGCCTATTCCGAAGGCGTCGGCGATTGACAGTGCCGGCGCGGAGAAGAAGGAGGAAGAGGGTGGGAAGGCGAAGGTGAAGAGCACACCGTTGATTGAGGATTTGAGGGAGAGAAAGGCGAATAAGGCCAAGGCGGCGGCGAGCAAGGCCGAGAAGGCTGATAGGAAGGGCAAAGGCGATTCGAAGGGTGAGGATAGCTCTCCCGCTGCGTCATCAGGAAATAAGAAGGGCGACAAAGGGAAGGCCGAACAGGCTACGAAGGAGGTCGCTAAAGCGAACAAGCAGGCCTCAGGAAAGCAGGGACAGAACAACTCGGCGGCAAATTCGAACGCCACCTCCAATGTTACGTCTCAGAAATCTGCGCAAACGCCTGCTAAGGGCAGACGTGGAGCAGGTCAACAGAATGCGAAGGCAACGGCGGCGGCAGCTGCTCAACCACAGCCACAGCAACAGACCAACACGCCGGCCGGTCCGGCGGCGCAGCGTGGACAAAGACAGAGAGGCAACAACACCGAAGGCATCAAGAAGATGCTACAGAAAGACCTTGGAATCAAGCCCAAAGCAGCGGCTGCCGATTCGCCTGCGCAAACAGGCAACGCAGCAACGGGCAGAAATGCAAACAACAACCAGCAAACACCAGGACAGTCAAAGAACGCAGCGCAAACGCCTAAGCAGCAACAGCAACAGCAGTCTTCGAACTCCGGTGGCCCGCACAAAGCATACCTCAAACACGCCAACCCAAGCCAGGGCATGACCGAGATCCTCATCCAGCAAGCGCTTGCGCAGTTTGGCGAGATGAACAATGTGACCATCGACCCGAGGAAGGGTACTGCTATTGCAGTTTTCAAAACACAGGACGGTTTGAAGAAGGCTGTGCAGGCGAAGAAAGTCCCTGTGGCCAAGGGTGCGGTTGAAGTTATTGAGTTCAAAGATAGAGGTGGGGGCGGAGGAGGAGGCGGTGGCAACAACAGCAACAATCAGAACAACAACAATAACAACAGCAACAATAACAGCGGGAATGCAGGAAATGGTGGTGGAGGCGGCGGCGGCGGAGGAGGAGGAGGAGGACGAGGTGGGTTCAGGAACAGAGGCGGACGGAGCGGCAGAGGTGGTAACAACAATTCTGGTGCTTCCAACGCGAATGGTGGGAAGGGTGGCGAAGAAGCTGCTGCTGCTGCCGCTGCCGCTCCTGCTCCTGCTGCTGGCTGAAAAGCTCGATGATCTCGCAAGGCGAACGCTCTGCACGTTCTGATGGCATTGCTCCTCCAGGGTTGTCGCTTTGAGCGACAAAGACTGCCATGCGACCTCGCTGGGTGATTGATGAGATCGACTGCCCGCTGAGATAAGAAGTCGTTGCAACGGCCTGGCAGGATCAAGCAGCACAGCACAGTCCATCCCTTTGAAGAAAGAGAGCCCACACGCGCCCTCCATGAGTACCGTTGCTTTGCGCGGCTTCAGCTATACCGTCAGTCGACATAAGCGACCCGCAGTATAGTAGTGGCGGTGGGTAGTTACTTGGAGGGCGGCATGGTATCATCCCCGGCATCGTCAAATTACATTGCATATGTGTTTGGACTGCTGTGACGTCGCAGCTACTCGTATGTATCGATTGTGAAATGCCACAATGTTGCATCATCTCAACGAAGGCAGAAAAGTAAAGCAAAATTGCGTGTTACTTTATATCTATATATATGTAGTATGGGGGGTATCATGAACATTACTTCCTATCGACCCACGTCTCCATTCGAATGCCGTACTTCGCAGTGACAAGACACACGCCTCCGGCCATGAGAGCCATTATGACTCCAACAGTGCACTGCCAGCCAACGCCCACAGCATCCACCAGCGGAATCGTAGCTCCACTAGCCGCCGCCGAGAAAGCGTATTGAATCACGTACTTACTGGCGATCGCTTGTTGTCTCGCGTGCGGCATGACTTCCGCGCAGTATGTGTTCAGGCCGGCGAACGCGGCGAGTACCGCACCGGCTATGATGAATGAGAAAACGATTGCCAACGGCAGGCCGCCAACTCTCTGATCCAGACACCAGCCGTATATGAGTGACGAGGCTGGGAGGACGAGGAACAAGCTGACGAACCCGCTCCGCAGGCGGTCTTGTGGCAGACGGAGGCCGTCGCGTCTGGCGATCCATTTGCGTACTGTTCGGTCTGAGAATCGTCCGCCGATGATAGTACCTGCGAGGAAACCCGCTGCTGGGGCGAGGTAGAACAATCCGGACGTCAGCGGTGAGTCGAGGCCGTACTGCGACTCCAGAATGTGCCTGGGGCTCGCGAGCAGGGAATATTGCGACCAGCTGAGAAGACCGGCGGCGAAATCGGCCAGCATCACGTTGGGGTAGCGGAACATCCTCAGTACCCTCCATGGGTTGTAGACGTGGGCGATGTCTCCGAGTCTCGGGTTCTTGATCGTTGCGTCTTTGCCGCCTTTGCCTAGACAGAGTAACGACAGTCCGAGAGCGAAGCCTATCATGCCGCATTGCACCCATAGAATCACCCGCCAGGTTGTGAATGTCGTGATCACACCTGCGACTAGTGGTCCAAGTGGAGGACCTAGCACTGTGCCGCATAGGAACATTCCGGTTGCGTTACCTCTCCTCACTGGAGGGAAGAATTCGGCGATGATTGCTTGCCCTGTGATGTGGAAGAACGTTCCTTGGAGCCCGGAGAGCAATCGGAACGCTATGAAATAGCCAAGGTTCGAAGAAAACGAAGCCGCGAGCGTCCAGGCAAGACACGCTACAAGGCAGCTATTCCATGTGTACAGACGTCCGCAGAGAGGGATCAACGGGCCCCAGAAGAAATTCGAGAGGCCCATGGTGACCAGCACACCGGCACTGGAGGCATTGATGATTTCGGGAGTGGTATCGAATTCTTCTGCAATTTCTCGCGCCGCTGAAAACATAGACGTACTCGAGAAACTCGCCGTCAAAGCGGCGAAACTGGTCGCGAGGACGACCAGCCATTTGACCAGGACCGGGGCGCTGTAGCCGGGCGCTGTGGCTTCGGGATCGACTATTGCTGAAGTCGATGTTGGTGGCGTATGCTTTTCTGCATCTTGTGGAGTCTGCATGGTCGCTCGCTTGCTTCCTGTTCATTAGAGTTTGAGGTAAAGATAGCGTGGTGAGATCTACATTCTTCGTGAATGAAGGGTAGAAGAGAGGCTAGTAGTGTATATATGAAGACGAGACCTTTCGGCGGTGGTGTTTCTCTTTCGCCATGTGTGTGGGTCTTGCGCTCGGCAGGAGTGGCCGGACGGCACAAACATGCCGTGGCCTACAGCATGCCGGAGGCTGCATGATAGACCAAGACTCGGGTGTTCTGCGATTGATAGCTGGTTGTGAGCATTCAAGTATCGTGTTTCTTGATGTAATATTATGGACTGCACTTGTTCTAAAGTTCACGAAGACTAGCACATCTATAGGCCTCCCAGAGGCATTGTGGATCCGCAGAGAGAAGTAGGATCGTGGTTGATGAGTGTGATTGATAGCTTGTCAAACGGGCGCTCAAGTCTAGTGTGCTAGTACCGCTGATCTGATGCAAGGCATGTCGTAGTGCAAGAGTTAGATGGGAGCCATGAGACTGTAGTGCGGTGTGCGGTGAGATGTGCCGCTGCGAAGTCGCTCGGTGTTCTGTGAATGTCGCCGAAGCAAGATGCTCGGCAAAGAGTGCTGTCTGTTCCGGATCCTATCGGCTCTTCGACATTTCGCCGAGGTTCGTTCAGTCACAACTGTTCGAGCGATGTCTGCAACAACTTCGAAACGACCGATTGCGTGAGTATCGATGACTTTAGATGATAAGTAGAATCGAAAAGACTCTAATTTCTTCTCACTCAAGGTGTCGAGAGTGTCACAAACGCAAGGTCAAATGCTCGGGCAGTGGCCCACCCTGTACAGCATGCTCTCAAGCCGGTCTACACACCCAATGCTGTTATCCAGCACGGGACAAGCAAGTCAAAGTAGGCCAGAGGTATCTGGAAAATGTGCTTGAAGAGAATAAACGTCTCTCAGCTCTGGTGTCTGCAGGCAACACACCTGCTGCTCCACCACCCTCTGGTGCAGCATCAGCGCATGCTACTCCGAGAGCGGACAATGCCGATCGCAATCCTGTGCTCGAAGAGCATCCATGGTTTATGGTTCACGAGGCAGTAGATCTGCCAATCTACATCAACGAGACCGCTGACGCGGCTTTTGCTACTCGTCTACGCCAGACTGCATCGTCGGAACCGGTCAGCCACATCGCTCGCGTCCAATATATGAACGATGATACCTTGCGATCACTGTCTGAGACCGCACCGGAATGGCCCAGCTCATCCCGCCTCCGGTTCCTCGTCCATACAGCTCTAGAGACGGCTTGTAAGACATGGCACATTGTGCGCAGCAGCCGCATCGACAAAGATGTAGACGAGTTGCTGCGGGATCCAGACAGCTGCCACTGGCTGACAGCAAGTCGTATCTGGGCGCTGATGGCGATTGGCGATGCTTTCTCATCTAGGTGTACACTACCTGATCAGCCTTTCCCGGGATCCAAGTACTGGGCGCGCGCGATGCAGCTTGTACACATGGTGATGGAACGACCGCGGTTGTGTTTGGTGGAAGTTTACCTTTTGTTGGTAAGTGGTATTTGTTGAACAGCACTCTCTTTATGGCTTGAATATATACTTGCTGTAATAACTGCTGATGGAAGACAAAGGCTTTCTATGCTGCACTGATGAACCGTAGACACACTGCTGTTCTTCTGTCCGGCCAGTCACTCAGACTATGTCTCGTCCTTGGTCTTCACATCGAGATCAGCGATGCACAATTGAAAGACCCAGCCTTGCGAGAACACCGATGCAGACTCTGGTGGACTGCATACCGTTTTGACCGCCTCTGGTGTGGCCGAGTTGGGGTACCGCCCTCAATACCCGACGAGAGTGTCGAAATACGTCTCCCTTCCGCGGCGGGTCTCCCTCCTGGCTCTGAGCTTGATTTCAGGGATGCCGAACATCTGGCCATGGGTGTCCGCCTCTCAAGAATACTGTCTCGTGCTGTCAACACGCTTTACGTGTGGAAGCGCCAGCAGACTTCTTTCTCGGAGAGAGTACAAGATGCTGTGCGTTCGCTGAGAGACTGGGCGGAGCAGCTACCCGAGCACCTCCACCTGCGTTTCGATAAGGCTTTGCCTCCTCACGTGCAATACATGCATCTGGCCTTTATACAGTCCGTGATCGTAGTCACTCGGCCTGTGCTGCTCCATCTGTACCGACAAAGCTTGCCGCGCCAGACACAGAGCTCGGAGGCAGTACAGACATTCTCCGATCCAGCCCTCTCGTTGACGACGGCTTGTGTGCGATATGCGCGCCAGTCTATGGACCTTCTGAAGAGGTCCTGGGCCGATGGAACATTCTTGACTTTCGACTACTTCCACGTTCAATTCCTGTTCTCGTCGGCGACTATTCTCGCCCTCTCTGCCCTGCTCAAAGGGACTGGCTGGGCCATCGACCGGGAAGACTTTTTGCTCGCTTGCTCGTTCCTGCATCAGCTGGAACGGAACGGCAACTTCGTTGCAAAGGAATTCACGACTCATATCGATGCATTGAAGGCCATGCTCTTGGAAGATGCAGGAGGAGATGCAACGATCGGACAGCCTGCTAGTATCGAACATCCGCCTCTGCAAGACTTCCTAAATTTTCCTGACATCGACCTCGATTTCATGGAGACGGATCCACAGTGGCTGGAGTTTCAGGATGTGTGTTGGCCTGAGATGCAGAGCGCACTGGGAGTGTGATGTGGGATTCGATTCTTAAGGCCAAAGTGCTGCAAAAGTATCCTTAGTCGCCTATGTCTTGTGATTTGTATGCCTAACCCCCAGAAAGGTTTTCAAAATGCTCTCCGATCTTAGAAAAAACGCCGAAACACCATGCTGTTAAAATCAAAAGCACAAATGCCACCAGAATCGGCAACACTAGCTCTTCAGTGCCTCCAGACGTCCCCTCATCTGCGCCATCATCTCCTCCGAATCCATCTCGTCTTCCTCCATAGCAGGCTGTGTAGGCTGATCCACAGGTACAGCAGGTGCTTGTACCTTATCCTTCAGCACCTCTCCAAGTACCTTGTCAACTTCCGACTCTGCCTCTTCGTCCTCTCCTTCCAAAAGCTCGTTATTGGGCAACGAATCCTCCATCATCTCCTCGATGATTCCAGCTTTCACCAGCTCTTGACTCAATTCTTGCATCGTTCCAGTCAACTCCGGCAGCTTCACCAGCATGTTCACGTCCTTCATGATCCCAACAGAATTCTTGATCGATCCCTCAATCTTGCGCATAGCGAACGCCTCATTGACCTGCATGCCCACGCTCTGCAGCGTGGCTCTCGACGTCGCCAGCCGTTGCTCCTGCTTGCGCACGCGCAGCAATTCCCTGGCGAATATGCGTGTCTCAGAAGAAGCCTGCTTCGCTTGCGACGGATTGCGCTGGGCACGTTTCGAGGCTTGCACGATTAGATTGCGGGTTTTGATTTCGAGGGCTTTGAGGTTTTGGATGTCGCGGTCTAGACGGCGGGTGTTGGAGCGGAGGAGCTGGTTGCATTTGCGCTTCTGTTTAGTATTGTTAGTGGTGGGGTCTTCGGGTGGTGAGAGTGAGGTAGGCTGACTTGCTCCTCGGGCGAGGGCCCGTAGAAAAAACGGCGGACGGTGTCGGCCATGGCGTATGTGAGAAATTGTTGTGTACGTTCAAGGCGGTATGTTCATAGTATTGCTACAGTGGTTGGTGTCGCATGTGCTGTAGGCCTTCCAGAGCGGGAAGTCGAAGTCGGGGATTGATAGAATGACATGGCTTGGCTCTCTCTGACGTACCGACGTGGGGCTTCATCCTTCTCTCACCAAAATGAGGAAGTGCAGTATCAGTAGTTGTCGTACGCAGGAAAAAATTATACACTCCACATTGACAAGAGGTAAGCACTCTGCGTTTTTTCTTATACTCCAACACATATCAAACTGCCCAAAAGAGGAAATAGCTAACTCCACTCGCCTCACAGCTACGCATTGAACGCACGGATTCTACCGCGTTCTCATCGCTTCCACTAGCAATCAGCCAGCCTGATACTTAACCGCGAGCTGCGACGCCATCACCAACACACCCCAGCAACACCACACATATCACGCATCATGGAGCAACCCAAGAACACTACCGACGCAATCGCCGCAGGCGCTGGCACTGCCGCCCTGATTCCCGAGGGTACGTTTGCGTCCTACCTCGCCCAAGAGGCCACCTAGAGACATGGCCCAGAAAAGATGTTAACATTGAACTCTGCAGTCACCTGGGCCCAGCGCTCATCTGCCACCGAGGCCGAGAAGAACCACGTCTTCCTCGCGATCATGGTCCCCGACGTCTCACCCCAGAAGATCAAGCTCGACGTGCAGCCCACCTACCTCGACTTCACCGGCTACTCCGAGTCCAAGAAGGCCAACTACCACGTGCGCCTCGACTTCTACAAGGAGATCGACCCCAGCGCCAGCAAGACCAACCACACCTCCCGTGCCGTCGAGTTTGTGCTGCAGAAGAAGGACCTCGAGGTTGAGTTCTGGCCGCGCCTGCTCAAGGATTCCAAGAAGGTGCACTTCCTCAAGACCGACTTCGACAAGGTGAGTTTTCGTGGAATATCTCATGGAAGCAAGATGACATACTAACGCACAACACAGTGGGTGGACGAGGATGAGCAGGACGAGGTTGCCGAGGATGACGACTACATGTCGCGCATGGGTGGCATGCAGGGCATGGAGGGCATGGGCGGCATGGGAGGCGACGGCGGCTTCGGCGGCATCGATTTCTCCAAGCTCGGCGGTATGGGCGGCATGCCCGACATGAGCGGCATGGGTGGCATGGGTGACGAGGGTGATGATGACGAGGATGACGACGAGATGCCCGAGCTCGAGGAGGAGGAGGCCAAGGGCGGCGCCGCTGACAAGCCCAAGATCGAGGAGGTCGCGTAAGCTTGTCACTGTGGAATAATGAGACGATTCAACGACGGCTGGCTCTGCTTCGAAAGCATAGTGCGGAGCGCGTGGCGACATAGAAGAGACCTGCAGTCGCTTCGACGGTTGGGTAACGCTTTTTGGAGGCTTCTGTGATATATGGAAACTTCCCAGCGCTGTGAAGCACGGCACGAGTACGAGACAAGCCACATAAAATAATGAAAGAACGCAATTTCTCGAAATCCGATCTCGTGCGTACATTACTATACTGAATATATTAGAATTGCTCCTATGTCCAGAAGTAGCACTGGGATACACTGTATCTCCATAATCTTCAATCTCAGTAATTTAAATGTCGCGGTTTGATGGTTGGGCCAGCTGCTCATTGACCGAGCTATACTGACAGATTCATGCCTCAACATGATCTGATACGACTTTACGCAAGATTGCATTTATACGGCGATTCTGTTTATATAGGTACATGTAGTCTTATGCCAATACGGAATCATTCCTTTCAAATGTATAGCTATGATGCTATAGAGATCTATTATCCGCTGCGTTTCGTCTCAAGTGGGACAAGATGGAACTGAAAATGGATCTCCCAATTGGATGTAACTTCATAAATAGATCAATTGTTCAGCGTCAGTAAATTGGTTGTATAGTGTAGTGGTGAGCACATTGGTTTTTGAAATGATCTATATTTCAAAATATTACCGGTGACCTGGGTTCGAACCCCAGTACGACCTTATCCTTTTTTTGTTCTTTTTCTTGACCTTCACAATATCAAAAGGAAATGCTAGCCACACCGAATGAAAGCACTACATCTCAGCTTCAAAACAACGCATTGGACATCTCGATTAGACCGATATTCGTTGAGTTATGTGATCTTGAAGTGGACCAAAACTTTCTCACATATATGCCAAGACCCTTTACACGCGTGGTCGTTTGGACGCTACAATAGGCAGCACTAGCATAACCATGATGAACGATCGATGAATACGAGCTTCCGATGCATCGTCGGGTGCGATCGAGGACGATTCTGTTCAGTGAGAAGATACATAGGCTTCGATCGACTCAGAACAGGAGAGTACAAATCCAACTTCGCGGCAGATGATTTTAGGTATGAGGCATAAGCATTAAACGCTATACTACACTTTTAGGGAAGATATGTTGTGGTCGATACATTGTTAGGAAGTTTGGTTGAATTTTGTTACATGAGGCCATCCAGGACCCCATTTTATTCCGTATCCGATCCCATCCATCTAGCTGGGTATACCCATTTCCAAACCGTCCAAAGGCAAAACCCTGATTTCTCCCACACCAATTCTCACAACCGCGACCACTTGAAGATTGCGATTTCCACAGCATCCTCAATCTACTTGCTCATTCCCACTGAGTACCCTTCAGCCTCTGCATCAGGTAATCAACCTCGACAATCTTCGTCAATGGGATGACATGGTCCTTGTACATGGCCACGACGGCATCAACGTCGACTTTGTGCTCGCCACCTTCACCTGAGAAGTTGGGATCCTGACCGTAGGTGTTGGCTTTCAGTCGCAGTCTCTCCAGCACTTGCTTCTCGACTGCCGCATTGGTGATCGCGTCGTCAATGCCCTTTGTGTCGTGCGCCTTGATCAGAGCAACGAACTTTTCGGGGTCTGATTTGAACTTCGACTCGGCAACAAACTTGCCAAAGTGAATACGACGGCTCAGCGCTTGGAGGCAGTTCACGTCGGCTGTCGCTGCACTGCCGTAGTTCTCTTGCGCCTCAGCACGCTCTTCGCGGCCAAACTTGGCGCAGGCAGCGGGCAAGATGTCGTTCACGTAGCGTCGCTTCAATTCGGCGTTGACATTGACGTCGTTGTCCCAGAGGATTTTGGGGTACCTCAGCTCCTTGAGGATCGGTGTTTGCATCGCATCCGGGAAGAAAGGGTACTCGTCTGGGCTCTGGTAGCGGCGAATCTTGGACTGCATAACTTCTTGCTCGCGAAGCACCCATTCTGAGAAGCTCAAATCTGAGCCGGGGATTTCGATTGCTCCAGGCACGTAGATTGTCTTGTTGTAAGGGAATTGCACGCGCTCGATGATGTGGAACAGAACGGTATCCTCTAATCTAATCAATTGGAAGCGGATGTTGGCCAGGTCCAGTGCCTTGCCGGGGTCGTTGATGTCAATGGCGGTGTCCATGGTGAATTCTCAGTTTTGACAATTGATCAGGCCCTCTGAGATTGTTTTTCTTGTTGCTTCAAAATTATGTTTTACGGTGACGGTTGATGGCGATGTCGGCGTTAGTGACTGTGCTTGCCTTGGCGGCAGTTGTGGAGGCTCCTCGGGAGGCTTGAGCTTGTGATCCAGACGTTTGATGAACGCACGTCCACGCGACACATCCGCGAGCAACTTGCTTGTTGTGTACTATCGCCGCCCGCTTGATCTTGCAACAAACATACTCGACTATGCCACAATAATCCTCTCAAATCGCTTCCATCCCAGTCATGTCAGATCGCCGCGGACGGAGCACTTCGCCTCGAAGGCGGGCGAACGCTCAGAAAGCGGCTGCCAACGAGGACGAGTCCTTTGTGAATGTGAGCCTCTCGGATCCATAGCTATCGCTCTTCGCATGCTAATACAACCCAAAAGACCCGTCAACTCGAAGCACTCGGCCGTACTGTGCATGCGACGGCAAGTCAACTCATATCCTCCAGCTTCACGAATACCGACCCGGGCCACCATGATTCTTACCACTCCGCCCTTGGTCACATGCACCGAACCATGCAAAGGCCAGCAATTCAGCGCTCTGTCTTCAACCTCGCCAAAGCAAACCCTCGAGAGCTCATCCGATCGCATTTTAACAGCAGCGAGATCGAACACCGCGCGATCACATACATCCCGGACGACCTATTGAAGAACGTCAAGGAGACTTCGAGCCCTTTCAGCTTGTTCGAGGGTTTCCAGGCGAGCTTGCCCGAGGACGATACTCCGATCGTTGATAAGCGGAAAAAGCACGGAAAGCATGGATCGAAGGGGCAAAAGCTATTAGATGCGCCAGAGGAGGAGAAGGGACCGCCACAGCTATTGAAGCTCAAGAAGCAAAAGCAGAAATCAGACCACAAGTTGGAAATGATGGGAATACGAAAGACGATGTGCTCAAGTGAAATCAAGGAAATCGACACCAAGATCTCGAATCTGAACACCATGCGAAAAGTAGTGTTGGAGAGGTTGGCTGGACTCGAGCAGGAAGAACATGATTTGGAGCAAGAGGTTGGCGAATTGGCAGAGAAGCTGGAAATCATGCAGGAAGAGTACGAAGACACGGTTGCGCTGGAATCGAAAACACCCGTGCCTGGAGAAACAACTCCGGACAACGCTGAGGGAGATGCCCAGAGTGGAAATGCTATGGACGCGTCTTTCATGTCAGAGTCAATATATGAGAAGCTACCTAAAGCAGAGACGCCCAAAGCGAAACGCAAAAAAGCGCCCCGGACCCCAAGAAAGGTTTCGATGCCAATCTTGCACGAACACATGGAACCAGGCTCAAAGATCCGAGAAATCCCGGCTCACAATGATATGATCACTGCTTTGGATTTCGATGCGCCATTCGGAACTATGGTCACTGCGGCCTTGGATGACACTGTTCGGGTATGGGATCTAAGTGCAGGCAGATGCATGGGCATGCTGGAAGGCCACCTCAGTAGCGTGCGCTGTCTGCAAGTCGACAACAACTGGGTTGCCACAGGATCGATGGATGCTTCAATTAAACTATGGGATCTTAGCCAAGCAGACTATATTCCTCCGCCACCGGTATCTAGACCATCTACTGCCGACGATGAGGAAGAATCTGCTACCGGTGAGCACCTCTTTGGTATCAAAGAGGAGGAGCCATTAGATCACACTCCCGCACACGGCAATGCCATGCAAGATTGTCAAGTTTTGTCCCTCTCGTCACACATTGGAGAAGTCACGGCTCTCAACTTCAGAGGCAACACACTCGTCAGTGGCAGCGCTGACAAGACACTTCGACAATGGGACCTGGAAACTGGCCGCTGTGTGCAAACTTTGGACGTCCTGTGGGCAGCTGCACAACCCACCAACGTCGTTTCTACTGGATCAGGAAGTGGCAGTGCCGATAGCTGGTGGCGACCGTCGGCTGGCAGAGTGCCAGCGGCAGAAGCAGACTTCGTCGGAGCATTGCAAGTGTTCGAGACTGCACTTGCTTGTGGTACAGCAGACGGCATGGTACGCCTGTGGGATTTGCGCAGCGGCATGGTGCATCGAAGTCTTGTTGGACACACTGGGCCCATCACTGCACTGCAATTCGACGATGTCTACCTGGTTACTGGTAGCCAGGATCGTAGCATTCGCGTAAGTTGTTTCCTACACTTTCAAACGTTTCTGCAACTAACACGTCTTTTCAGATCTGGGATCTCCGCACGGGTGGCATCCACGATGCTTTCGCATACGATCAGCCTGTTACTTCTATGATGTTTGATGCTCGCCGCATCGTCAGCGCCACCGGTGAAGATGTAGTCAAGGTGTATGATAAGGCCGAGGGCCGACAGTGGGATTGCGGACCAGGTGTCAATATCGAAGAGGGCTCACCAAGAGCCTCGGCGATTGAAAGGGTCAAGATAAAGGACGGCTACATGATTGAAGGACGAAGAGATGGTGTTGTGGGTGTATGGTCTTGCTGATGTAAGAATCTTGGCGGAATGAACGGCTCCAGCAGTGATGGAGTCTTGTATAACTGAGGTGGCGCAGGCTTGTGATTAAAATTTGTACCATCAACAGCATGTGAATATACGATATAAACTCTTCACGTGTCAGGGAGCGATGTTGCTGATCACTTTCCCTTTTGAACACCGACCTCTTGCTCTGTTACTTCTCTTCTTACAAGCAAACAGCACACTCTCTCACTACGGACTTTTCCACTGCTGACAACTCCAACTCCCAACCGATCGCTCGTCGCCTCCAACACAACAAACCGAACAGCATCATGACCAGCAAGGCCATTAACGCCGCCGGCCTGACCGCCCGCGAGGTCGACATCCTCTGTGTCATGTGTCAGAGTCTCAAGTCTAAGCTAGAGGTGTTTCTAATCAACCACTCTTCGCTGCCATCGCTTGATCATAAGTACTCACTAACACCAACGACAAGACCGACATGGAGAAGTTCGCCAGCCTCGCCGGCTTCACCACGAAGGGCAGCGCCGACACCAACCTCAGAAAGGTCCTGAAGAAAGTCATGGGCAAGGACACTGCCGCCCCGCCTCAGGCTGGCAAGAAAGCCGGTGGGCGCAAGCGCAAAGCTGGTTTGTGTCCTAGTCAATTCATGCGATGCATGGCGCTTTGCTGACGATCGATCGAATAGCCGCCTTTGACAGTGATAGTGATGATGAAGCTAAGGAGAATCCGTCTCAGCAGAAGCAGACGAAGAAGAGCGCTGGTACAGAGACTGGTAGCGCTGACGGCGATGAGGACACCTCAGGTGTCAAGGAGGAGGCCCTGAGTGAAGATGCTGATGGTTCTACCTAGGTACTTGAGGGTTGAAGTTCAAAAGTGGAGGCCTGCTCCTTGTTACAAAGATTGAGTTCAAATGCTAGCTATTCTGTGGTACTAGTGCGGTCGAGTGATTGGGATAGCGGTGACTGATTAGCTAGGGCAGTAACACGGCTGCAGAACAAAATAATGGGAGCCATGGGCATATCAGCTCCTTTGCCTTCTGTGTAATTCCTATTATTCAATGAGAGAGATGTGTCCAGTCGGTGCAGTATTCAAAGCATTGATTACCTTGTCAAACCCTTGTTACTCCGTTTGGTCGAACTTGGAAGCATCCCATTCACTTCAATGTCTTGATTCTCGCCACCGGCTGTGTGGTGCGATGAAACATCTTTTGCGACCTCCAAAGCCCGCACACGAACTCCGTCTTGATCGACTGACCAGCCAACCCACGAGAGCCCACTCTCGCGCCACCTTTCGCCTCAAATCTTAGTTTTTACAGTCTTTCCTTCTACCGCTCTAACCACGTTTCTGCTCAGTCATCTGTAGCTGCGCTGCAAAGCAACACACAGTCTGCTCAACATTCCGCCAAAACATGGCCGCAAACAACACTTCAATCACGCTCTCGAGCCAAGAAGCCGAACATCTTCGCAAGAGCATTCAGGATACCCACAATCACATCCAAAGTGCTCAAAGAGAGATCCACCATGCTCAGGGCTGCTTGAACCAAATCTATAGCTTGCTGGGCTTAAGCTCTGTCAACGACACGGCTTCAGGCCTCACGTCTCCCAACAGCACGATCAAAGTTGGTCCCAAGCTTCCTACCATCACGCCGCGAGATCACACCATCAAAACCAGAGACGCCACACAAGAGGAGACTAGAGCCGTATCTCACCTCGATGGTGCTAAATCCAAGGACTCGTCCAGCATCACAGACAACGCGCAGACCTCACAGGTGATCAAACGGCCGCGCAAAGCAAGATGGAGCACCGACGCCATGACCGAGTCACAAAACGCCTTCCTTCGCACGCAAATCGGCTACACGAAAAAGAAAAGGGACGCAGCTTACTTCCTCCGTCCGGTCAATCACGAGGCCCTGAAACTCCCCACGTACCCGGACATCATCCAGCATCCCATGGATCTCGGCACGCTTGAATTAAAACTCAGAAAGAACGAGTACGCCTCGGTCCAGTCGTGTGTCGACGACTTGCAACTGATCGTGGACAACGCCCGCAGATTCAACGGACCAGATCATGCGATTACGCATGCGGCCTACGGTATGATTGAGTACGTTTACGAGAGGTTGGAAATGATGTCGCAGCCAGCTCAGCATCGCAAGCGGAGGGGAAGTCTTGATACTTGATTGCGGGCTTGAAGCAGCGTGCTGGTATGGTTGCGGGTGCTGATTGCGGTAAGCCTCACGCCCGAGAGACCCTATGGCCGTGCAAGGATATCAAATTGACCAGGCAACGTCAGAGAGGCAGGAGGCGAATTAGGGAAAGAAACAGCTTTTAAAGGAAGAGCAGCGGTGGTGGCGTCCTTCCATGGTGTACATCACTGATACTTGGACGATCTTGTGGGAATGCCCACGCTTCATTAACATGGATCGCATGTGGATCAGTACTACAGTGGGAGGACACTGGTCGTCTTCAGAGCGAGATATCAGGATGAGATTGAGCTTGAGATTTGATGCCATGGCACAAGGTCGGCATTTCGGCTGTAAGAGAGATTAATCGAAATTCCCAACCAAACTCAAGCTACATGCGATTCACACATGCTATTGCAAAGTTGCGTAAGACCCAATTTCATGTGCTTTGCGAGACTCTCACATGCAAATCCGAAGTGAGGCTTAGCGACCAGCGTTCCATGTGTTACAGTTCGGTTCTCTCGGCCGCTTGACCTCACTCAACCTCCCTTCAACCCTGCTTGAATCTTGCGCTCTGCCTCCCCACCTTCTCTTCAACAAAAACAACCAACAGCCCATTCCTTCCTACACACACCGCAACCAAAACCGGATCCCAAACAAAATTGTTCCTTCACCACTCGGGCCAACCAAGCACGCCCTGACCATCATGCCACCGAAAGCCTCCTCCTCCGCGCTCTCCGACCGTGACATGCAGTTGCTCTGCAACTACCACCGCTGCATGAAATCGAAGCCCGAGGTATGGATCCATCACCCAGTGTGTGCCGAACCATATACGACAGAACAACACTGACACGTACGCTTAGATCGACATGGAGAAGTTCGCCAACATCTCTGGGCTCGGGAACGTTCTGAGTGCCAGAGCCAGCATCGGTCGTCTCCTGGCGAAGATCCTTGCCGAACAGCTCGGGCGACGCCTCTCCTACGAAGGATACCGAAGATGGAGATGCTGTTCCCGTCACCCCGGCTAGCAAGGAGAAGGCCGGTGGTCGCAAGCGCAAGACCGGTCAGTCCGCAAACCGAGTTCACATCGAGAGAAGTGAGGCTCAGAACTGACACACGCATAGATGTTGCTGCGACCGACAACGCCGGAGACGAGAGCCCGACGAAGAAGAAGGCTAGCCCAACCAAGCGCAAGAGCAAGGCCACCGCCAAGGCTGCGAGCGAGGAGGAAGATGCTCCGGTCAAGAGTGAGGCTGGGGACAGCGCCGGTGATGATGCTTGAGCATCGTGTGGCTCTCCTATCATGGTCCAGCCCTCGATATGTGGACCCGAGGCTGATCTTGCGATGTGAAGAAAGACCAAACATCCAGAAGTGATCGAGATAAGTGTACTTGATGATGAGGACTCGCTGCAGACGGCATAAAACATTCCGAGCTTCACTTCATAAAATCCATGAAATCCAGCCCATAGCCAGAGGGTTTCGGTGCTTCTGGTTTCTTGCTTGCCAGTAGAGCCTGTAGACTGGCATTCTTGCCTCGAGCCTTCCTACGTGCGGCTGGTTTCGCTTGCGTGACTTCGGGCGTTGGCTCCTTGGACGGCAAGGGTGAAGGAACGGGTATCTGCTCTGGGAGAATCGCAGGTTCAGGGTGCTTTGCTGGCATGGCAGTCTTGGGCTTCACTTCCTTGGCCGATTCGGGCACCTTCGGATCGTTCTTCTCGAGTCTCTTGTGATGCTGTAACATGTTCTCGGTTCCACAGGCAGCACATTGTACACATCTGGTAGTCGAAGTCTTGCCACTGATTCGTTGCTGTCGAGTTTGCCTGTGTTCGCCAGATCTGACGACCTCGCATGACCATCCAACTAAAAGGAGTCGGCCACAGGCGTTGCAGACGTTTCCTGGAGTGGATGTCTCCACCTCCTGCAGGGCGGCTGCCTCTCTCTTAGAAGCCCGTATAAACGAAGAGACGGTCGGAGCGGTGACAGCAAGCGTCTCGGATGCTTGCTCGAGGTAACGCAGGCGAGCTTCCACGTCGGCAGATACCATTCTGGCTGCTTTTCGGTTATTATTAGTACATGCCTTTCGCAGTCAAGATGTACGTCTTCGAAGATATTCACTTAGAAAAATTGAAGAGCACGTGAGCGCGCGCCGCTGGCTCAAGAAGTTCTCCGCTTGGCGCGACACGTTCACCTTCAGACCCATTGCGCTTTCCTCAAGACTCGCCCTCCAACAATGTAACTCCTAACGTTTGCGCGTGCCCTTAGCGGACACGCTACGAAACACAAGTCAATCAAAATCGACCGACCAACCAACCATGGCGACAACCATCGAGCTCAAAGAAGAAAACGGCGTGCGCCTCGCTATCGAAGGCTGCGGCCACGGCACCCTGCACGCGATCTACGCCTCGATCGCACAAGCCTGTAAGGTCAAAGGCTGGCCAGGCGTCGACCTTCTGATCATAGGCGGCGACTTTCAATCCGTGCGCAATGGCTACGACCTCAACTGCGTCGCCATGCCGGCCAAGTACCGCGAGATGTGCGATTTCCACGAATACTACTCTGGAGCGCGGGAGGCGCCGTACCTCACCGTGTTCGTGGGCGGGAATCATGAGGCGAGCAATTACTTGTTCGAGCTGTACTATGGAGGGTGGGTTGCGAAGAACATCTATTATATGGGTGCTGCGAGCGTTGTGCGACTGGGGCCGTTGCGGATTGCTGGGTTGAGCGGGATTTGGAAAGCGTATAATTACCGGAAGCCGCATTACGAGAGGCTTCCCTACAATGAGAGCGATATGAAGAGCATCTATCACGTGAGGGAGATCGATGTACGGAAGCTGCAGCAGGTGCGGACACAGGTGGACGTTGGAATCAGCCATGACTGGCCTCGTGGGGTTGAATGGCAAGGCGATTGGAAGAAGCTGTTCAGACAGAAAGGTCACTTGGAAGAGGATGCGAGGAACAATCAGCTTGGAAGCGTCGCCGCGAAAGTGGTCGTGGATCGATTGAAGCCAAGGTGGTGGTTCAGTGCGCACTTGCATTGCAAGTTTGCCGGTATCATTGATCATAGTGAGAGTGGACTGGACTCACAGCAAGGACCGTCTCGAGTGTCAGCAGCGACACCTGCTGCTATCGCACCAGCGGTGACAAAGAATGAGGATGAGATTGACCTTGACTTGGACGATGATGTCGATGAGAAGCCAGCACCTACCAATGGCAATACCGCGCCTGTGGTACCTGTCAATGCAGATGAAATCGACCTCGAGCTTGAAGATGACACAGATGGTGTAGCGCCGGTCGCTCCTGGCCAGGGACTCGATGGCGTACAAGTACCGGTGCCAGGCGATCAGAAGCCACAAGTCAACTCACAATCATCAATCAACACAGATGCAGCACGAGCAGCCCTTCCAGCTGCATTTCAGCGACCACGAGAGGAAGCTGAACTTGTTGAAATCCCACCGGACATCACAAACCGAACAACGCACTTCCTCGCGCTCGACAAGTGCATTCCCAACCGCGACTTCCTCCAGCTCATGACAATCCCGTGCAGCGAAGAAACCCAGCTCTCCCGCCCTCTCCGCCTGGAGCACGACAAAGAATGGCTAGCGATTACTCGCGCCTTCGCCATCCACGAGCCCCTTCTCCTCGGCGATCCCAAATTCAACACTCCTCGCGCAAAGTCAGCAAGCGAGTACGCTACTTTGATCGACGAGTCACTAGCATGGATCGACAGCAGCAACATCAACTTGCGAATCAACGACGACTTCGAGCAGACCGCGCCAGTCTACGACGGGCAGAACTTCCGCTTACCGCAGTATGAACGCGACGCGGGCGGCTTGAAGGAGTACTCGAACCCGCAGACTACTAAGTTCTGCCAAATGCTTGAGATTCCTAATCCTTTCGATATCTCGGAAGATGAGAGGCAGGCTAGGATGCAAGCTGGACCAAGACCCGATGAGAACGAGCGTCCTGCTATGGGCGGCAACAGAGGGCGCGGTGGCTTTGGTGGCGGACGCGGTCGAGGCCGTGGCGGTGGTGGAGGACGAGGTAGAGGGCGCGGTGGCCGGGGAAATTTTAGAGTTCATTGATGTAGCAGAGTGTGCTGACTGGCTTCCATGGTGTCTCCAGACGAGCTGACGAACGACGATCCTTGTAGTATCTCGCAAGGTACCGGTGCAGCAAAGAGCAGCAATCTCCGTAAAACCATAAGGGCATCAGACAAAAGTTCTCAGCAGGGCATTTCCAACGTCAAGATGTCCACGTCGGTCACCTTCGTGGTATAATATCACTCGCTTGAGATCCAATTTCTGCGTGACCATCGGCCAACATGTTGGACTGTCAAAGCGTCAAGTTGGCAATCGCCATCCGTGTCAATAGGACCTTTCAGATCCAAAGGTCCAGTATATCCAGTCTGATCAACCAACCGTATCCCGAGTGATCATAAATCGCCAAACATTCGATCAAACATGCATTCCGAATTCTATTTGGTTTATGCAATTCTATACAGTATCTTTATTTTCGTACTCTCATCTCCCATTGAAACCCCTACGCTTCAATGCCAAATCTTTCGTAAGGGAAATTCTCCAAGCTTTTCAGCAGCACCGCCCACCCATCGCCAACCTCCCCAGGCGCCTTGCCCTTCTGCACCTCTCCACCCTGCGTCGCAGTACCTAACGCCTCTTCGTCCTCAACCTCCTTATGCTCGCCCATCAGCCCTGCAAGGACCAGCTCTTCCCGTCCAGCATACTCGTTCAGCAGCTCCGGGTGCGGACACCACACGACCTGCATGCCCGCGCGCCGCCCAGATTCCACACCTGGCACGGAGTCCTCGAAGACCAGGCACTCCTGCGGCAGGATGTCGTGCTTCTCGCCCTGCAATCTACGGCGCGCGTTCAGCGTCTCGAGCGCCAGCAGGTAGATGTCCGGCGCGGGCTTGCCGCGGCCCTTGGGGATGCGCGGGTCGTCGCCCAGCACGCGGTTCTCGGGCCTGAAGGGCGCGAACAGCGGCTGCAGGTGGTTCGTCTTGAGCTCGAAGTTGGCGCGGTGCGAGGACGTGGCGAGCGCGATGTCGACTTTGCCGGCATCTTGCGCGGCGCCGAGGCGGGCGAGTAGGTCTGCGACGCCCGGCAAGGGCTGGGTGGAAGGGAAGTGCTTGCGCTGCAGGGCGGCGTTTTTGGCGTTGTACTCTTCGGGGGTGCAGGGCAGTTGGGCCCAGTCGTGGAAGATTTTGGAGGCGGATGGGCCGGGGCGGCCTTGCAGCTGGGCTTTGATGGACCAGGGGAGGGCGGGGCGGTTGTATTCGGCGAGCAGGATGTTGGTGCAAAGGGTGTAGAGGTCTTCGGAGTCGAGGATCAGGCCGTCCATGTCGAAGAGACAGGCACGGATCGGGGTTGGAGGGGCCATTGTGTGTGTTTTTGTTGTGTCTGGGGAGAGATAGGTTGGTGGTGAGAGGATTGGTGGGTGGTGTTGTGCTGTTGTACGCTGTGATCAAGTATCCCAATATTTCCTTCAATCTTGAGTCAGAACATTTCTCGCCGACGTCAGGTGGGCTGTATAGTTTGGTGGGGTCTGGAGATGGCGGAGGCGGAGACAGCACCGTGCACGAGATGGTATTGGTGATTGCCGTGTTTGTGAAGTCCGCCTGGAGTGTAGGTGGTTTAGAGTGGTGTTTTCATTGAGTGGGTGCGATGGGTAGCTGTTGGGTTTCCTCAAGGCAGCATGCTAGTATATACAGGACATGTCACAACGAAGCTAGGTATTCAATTCCATCTTCCCAGACACAACACGCGAACACAACGAGTTTGTATAGATGGATAGCATAGTGTAAGTGCAGATTACGTACCGAACCCCACGATAGTCAGAGGTCGATAACTGCCTAGCACTCGTGTCCCTCTGAGCCCCTGCTGTTGCGTGCCACCGTACCTTCCTGGCCATACCTAAGAGCAGTATCCCTCAATCAATGAATGAATGAGAGACACGCAATGCGAGGCGTGGGGCCAGCAAGAGCGGCGACTAGAGCACATTTAAAGTTCAGAAGAGGAAGAAGGACAAGAGTGAAGTGCGAAGATCAAGCGAAGTCATGGCGGCACTGCTTGCTTGCTTGCATGCATTTTTCCCCTCACTGACGGCCTCCTCCGTGTGCTGGCCAAGGTAATCGCAGCCGTCTCCTCGTTACACGCCCATGGGCCGTGCATACTGATTGGTAGAAACGGCCAGGCTTGCGCAACCAATCACAAAACAGCATTCAGTGCATGCCCGTTCTGAGCCTCCTCCTCAGCAACGGATGGCCTGCTACCTTTTTTCTTCACCACTAGTGAGCACTACCAACGTGACGACTTATCAAACTGCAGATAAGGTGACTGCTCGGCTATGGCACCGGAGTTGTGCGGCATCTTGGACAATGGTTTGGTGTGGGAAGACGGTGCCGGTGTTGGGATCGCGACATACGTCTATATAGTGGTGGGGTGCATTCTTCATTCCTGCAGACGTGCTCGGACTTTTGGTACGACTAATCCCTAGCAGATCGACCTATTAACATGAACACCACATCTCTATTCCTCACCGGTCGTCCAGCAGCCACCCTTTTCATCCTCTCGTCGCCCGTCAGATCAAACCAAAAACTCCCAAGTCCTCCCTCAACAACACCGACAAGTACGCCTTCTTCTTCGCCTCGCATCCGACCTCGCCAGTTGCGCCGCGTATCCTCAGATTCCACGGGCTGGTACCTCGACGCCGATACACCATCGCTGAAAGACTTCGAGGCCCGAGCGCAGACGTACGCCAAAAGACTCGAGCGCTTTGCAAATCGATGCGCCACAAACCTTGTCATGGGCCTCATGAGTCCAGCAGCCGTGGTTCTGTTCGTCTTCAATCCGATCATGCTGGTGCTTATGGTCTTGGTGTTGATCGCTGCTCTCAGCGGTCGAGTCTGAATTGGTCGGGATGACGGATAATATACCATCTTGCTTTTCTGCAAAATCACCTGGAAGAGAAGAAAAAGGCATTTCCTTCACGGTCTTTCTTGCCTCCTTCGGAATAGTCCTTCGCTGGGTCGAAGTCCTCCCACACGCTCATGGGGTAGATGTGTTTGTTCTTTTCGTACCACCGACGATCCACCACTTTGAGCAAAGTTGGGTCGCGGTCGAATCCTTCTAAGTCGGCGTCTGGGATTGCGGCGGGTTGGTCTTTGAGCTGGTCGGTGGTGAGGAGACCGCTTTCGGGCTCCGGTGGTGGTGGCAGGGAGCCATCGGCTGCTGGAATGAGGTGTGCAGGAGTTGCTGCAGTCGGCTCCGAGGAGAATGGGAAGAGGACACCATTGTAGCCGGCAAATTTGTTGAGGATGAGAGTATGGAAATCGAGATGCTGTAGATACTGTCGTTAGCTCGTTGCACATATTAGATGATCTGGCTTCGACGCCAAAGAATAAGACACCCACATGAGGCACCATCATCTCCCCAACCACAAGCATCAAGTCGTCCACGCCAATGCGCGCCCACTCTCTCCTCCTTCCACCAAGCCCCATCGGTCCATCTCCTCGTTCACCTAACTCAATGCCGACCTTCCTGGCGCGCTCAAGGAACAACCACACAAAATCGCCCTTCTTCAGCCTCACCTTCCCTCCTGCCATATCTTTCGCCTCGAAAAACACAAAAGGCAAAACAAACTCCGTGCTGCGCACGGCCTCATTCGTAGCCAAGTATTGCTTGCGCAGCGCCTCTTTCAGCAGGGCTTCCTTCGCCAGCGCAGATTTTGTCTGCGCTTTCGCTTGCACTGCGACGGAGCTGGAGGGTTTGAAGCGCTTTTTCACGATCGTGGCGGGCTCGGAGGAGGTCTCGTCTTCATCGTCTTGGGTTGATGTTGTTGACGATACGCCTCCAGCGCGAGCTTTAGGCTTCACACTCTGCTCTTGCGCCGACGCATCTTCTTCGTCTTCGTCGCCGAACGATAGCCCGATTTTCTTCACGCCCTTTTTGCGCTTCTTGAAGCCGGCTGGTTTGGGCGTCTGCTCACTGTGCTTGGTCCGTCAGTCTCCGTTCATGTTTGAATTTCCTACAATTGGTATAGGAACGGCGCCGTTGATTACACGTTCCCGCGCGAAGGACATACCGGCTCTCATTTCCCGTTGGCGTGCTCGCGCCGCTGCCACCGCTTTGCTCGAGGGCTTCGGCGCGTCGCTTGCGGAAATCGGAGTAGTGCACCAGGCCGACGGTTTGCTCTTTGAGCAGGTCTTCGGCGGTGTGCGTGGAGGAGGCGAATCGTGATTCGGAAGGGTCTGGCATTGTTGCTGGAGAATGGCTAGATGGATTGCGAGAAGATGGGAATGATCGCCAGGAAGATATTGAAAGTCGTGAATTGGATCACTGCTGCTGGCTGAGCACGGAACACGAACTTCCTGTAGATCCCCGCAAGACGTCACTCACCTTTCTTGCATGTGATTATTGCATGTGAATGAACATTGATTCTGGACTTTTGTATACCTCGGTTTCTGTCTCATCTCACAACACACATATACACACGGATATCATGGCTCCCAATCGAGGCGGAGATGTCGACGACGACTATCCTTCTTCAGACAACGACTCATTCAAGTCCTTCGCATCAGACTCACCCGCCTCGACAAATGACCAAAAACCTACACCTCAAACCCAATCGTCCAGCACGCCGCCACCCTCCAAACCAACAATGGGCGAGCAGCACACAGAACCCACTACAAAACCTCCAACGTCCTCGAAATCCGCACTTTCAACTTTCCCCCTCCAACCTCCGTCAGAGCGCTTCCCCCCAGAAGAAGAAGCCTCCCTTCTCGCGCAATCCAACGCCGAGAAAACCACCGCAAACACCCTCTTCGGCACCGCCTCCTACGAAAACGCCGTGCAAACCTATGACCGCGCCCTCGCCCTCTGCCCAAACTACCTTGACTACGAAATCGCCGTGCTGCGCTCCAACATCGCCGCTTGCCACTTGAAGCTCGGCGAGTGGAAAGAGAGCGCCGACGCTGCGAGCAAAGGCCTCGATTGCTTGGAGATGTTGGAGCGGTTGCCTGTGATCAGAGCACCGGAGCGAAAGGGGAAGGAGGTCAAAGATGGGGTGGTGAAAGAGGAGCAAGAGGCGGAGGTTGTGGAAGAGGTTGATGAGGAACTCGAGGCAAGAATCGAGAACCTCCGCTTATCAGGCCACACGATCGCGCAAGTCCGCAAGCTACAAGTCAAGATGCTCATGCGCCGCGCCAAAGCAAAGACCGAGCTCGACGGATGGGCGAACTTGCAGGCCGCGGACGAGGACTACCGCGTACTGCTTTCGCCGGTCATGGAGGCTTCGCTGGCGCCTACGGACAAGAGGAGCGTGATGGAGAGTGCGCGGGCGCTGGGTCCGAAGTTGAATAAGGCGAAGGAGCAGGAGATGGCGGAGATGATGAGCAAGTTGAAGGGGTTGGGGAATAGCTTTTTGAAGCCTTTTGGGCTGAGCACGGAGAATTTCAAGTTTGAGCAGGACGCGAAGACGGGAGGGTATAGTATGAATTTCGATCAAAATGCGGGACGGAAGTGAGGGTGAGTCTTATGAGGTTGGTTTGCATAGGAGGGCGTTGGCGGGATTCGATCGTCGGCTCTCAAGCACGATTGTCTTGCTGGCTGCTATGGGGCCACGGACAGTGCGATTGAATGCCTCGTCTTAATATGTACGAGCACGGACATGCGTTAATAGCTGAACCACTGATCATGGCAGGTAGAGCATCAAGATCGCTATACAACAACAACGACAATATGACATCGACGACTGGAACGATCGCCTCGAGTGAACAGCGTGCACTTTCTCAAGCATGCTGAAACAATGGCTTTCAAACTCGTGCTTGCTATGCTACAGAACAGTGACCTAGACCCAGACCATCATTACACAAGCCATTGCTGTCATACCCATCCGTGCTACGCACCGCATCAATCCAACTCCGATGACACACCCCCCGCCCTCATCTCTCCCGACATCCTGAAGTACAGCTGTGTCTCGCCGGGCCGTGGACTAAACCCTCAACCCATGTGGAACATCTCAGCCTCGAAGAAAGACTCCTCCTGCACTTCGCTCTCCGGCTCGAGCTTGTCGACATCGTGAGCATGTGCTTGCTGCTCTTGCATAAAGGGCGCCGTAGGATCTTCTCCACCTTCGTCCTCGGCTTCGGTCTCCTCGACTTTCACCTTGCGAGCCTTGTTGTTCTTCTTCGCTTTCGGCGTGAACGCCTCGTCTGCGCTGGTGGAGGGCTGGCTGGTGTCATCGTCTTTTCCTGTGTTTGTTTCGATCTGTTAGTCTGGTTGTGAGGAGCACTTTGATCTGGGTAGACGTACTCTCACGCCTCTTGCGCTTGCGAGGCTGGGTCGCCTTGGCAGCCTTAGGTTTGGTTGGAGTCTTGCTGGGTGAAGCAGTATCGCTTTTGCCTTTCCCGCCACAGAGCTTATTCCTGATGATGGCGAACTGATCCCTCGCGTACTTCGAAGTCTTGACGTTGGCGACACTGGCAACCTTCTCCCAGTCGGTCTAAATGGCAGTCAGCACAGTGTTATCAAGAGCGCAAGGTTTCTGGTTGGTGATCCTACCTCAGTCTTCATGACCTCGATCGTCGCTTTCAGCAAACCTACCTGGCGATCGGCGAGATTGATCTGGGCGCCATTGTCTGTGGCGAGCAGCTTGCTCTTCACGAGGGCCCATTGGTCGCGGGCGTACTTGGAGGTCGGGTAGTCTGCTTTGGTGGCGATAGTGGTCCAGTCTGCGCCGCTGGTCTTGGAGACTTGAATGTAGGCTTTGAGGAGGTCTTGGTGTTTGGTTCCGAGGGCGATGGGAGCCATGTTGGCGGTGGTGGGGGTGTTTGGGGAGTGAGGCGCAGTCGATGTTGGGGGGAGATATGTTGAGGGTAGGGAGAGCAAAGGTGGGTGACGCTGGAAGGGAAGCAGGTGAGAGAGGAACGTATCACGGGATAGCGCTGGCGATTCTCCCGGTGAGCATATCTGAGAACTCTCGATCAGTCATTTGTGTTTCAGTTCAGTTGGTGGGCATGTGAAAGGCGACTTATCCCAGCAAATTCGGCTTGACCTCACTCAACCTCCCCCTCCACCACATCCTCCTCTTCCACAGAAAGAAACCCCAGTGCTCCCACTCCTACTCACACTCGACACCTTCATCCACAGCTTCACCCACAACCCACAGACAACACCATGGCGACCAAACAGTCCACCGCCTTCACGGCCCGCGAAACCGAGCTCCTGACCATCGCCTTCCAATGCATCAAAGAAAAGCCCGTTGTAAGCCTTGCCCACATCATTCATACCCCTACTCCGTCAACTAACCATTCTACGCAGATCGACTACGAGCTCATGGCTGCCAAAGCCGGCCTCAAAGGCGCCAAGTCCGCTCGCGACAGCTTCGGCCCGCTCTACAACAAGATTCTCAGCGGTCAGAAGATGTCCGCTGCCAATGGAGAGGAGAAGGAGCAGAGCGGCGAGCCGTCGCCGAAGAAGAAGGCGACTCCGAGCAAGCGTAAGGCTGGTATGTTGAGCCTTGAAAACATACGGATCGCTACGATAGCTGTACTGTGGCTGACTTATCTCTAGTCGACGGAGGCAAGGGAGATGATGATGAGGGCGACACCTCTCCGACCAAGAAGAAGAAGGCTACGCCGGGAAAGACGAAGGGCAAGAAGAAGCCGGTCGCTGACGTGGAGGATGAGGATGGCACGATTGCCGTCAAGTCTGAGCTTGTCGACCAGGCTGATGACGACGATTGATTTCAAGGGCGATCTCAGTCGGCATGATATTCGAGGGGCGATGGTAGCTCATTCGAGCTTGACCAAGTTTTGGAGACAGAAACGGGAGTACAGATAGCCCTAAATTTGGCTTGTAACATACCAATAGCAATCGATGACATGCTTACAGTTGAAATGACAAAGAACAAACGAAACTTTACCCGTCAACGCCGCCGATGATTCCTCCAGCTCAAATCAAGTAACCCTTATGCGTCCCGATGCGTCGCTAAATGCTCCCGATAGCAGAGACACCTTTCAATCCATCGTTCGTCGATCTCAAGCTGGCACCCTCTGACTCCAAGCCTCCGAATCGATCGAACTCTTTCTGCTCATCTTGTGCGACGCGGCTGCTTTCTTCGACTTATGCGCTTTAACACCATTGCTAGAATTGATCATGCCCTTCATCAGGAATGGCCAGCCAACTACCAAGACAGTTAGCGTCATGCCCTCTATGTACACGACATCCAACCCAATACTTACAAAATCCAATCATCAGCGGAACAAACATCGAGCTCGTGCGCCCTAGCCGTCTGAAGTAGTACGCCGCACCCGGGAGATCGTGCGCTTTGAGGTATTTGGGCACACGGCCGATAGGGTGCGCTTCGCGGAACACGCTGGCGAATCGTTGCCAAGAGGAGAGGACTTTGACGGGCGCTTTCGCGGCGGAAGACTAGCAGGCCATACGGCGTCAGTATGGCGGAGATCTTGCCAGTTGAGAGCGGTGGAGCGAAGGGCGAGGATGGAGGAGGAGCGACGTACTGCTGCTGCTGGGATGGAAGCCATGGGTTTTGTTGGTTTGCGGTTGAGGGACTTGCAGCTCTGGTTGGTGCAGGTGGTGCACTTTGTTTTGAAGAGTGGTTGTGATTGGGTAGTGGGTTGATTCATGTGCAGGTGATTGTTTGGATGATAACAGGGAATCACATTTGGTCCTGCATGGTTTTTGGGAATATATACGAACAACGTGGAACGCGTTGTTGCCGTCGACGACTACCGCTGATCGTGGTCACATGGCTAACCAACGAACAAGATCCGTATCGAGCTCTTCGACAGGAGACATTCGGAGTCGACGGTAGGCGGGCTGCGACGATCGTATGACAGTCATCCTACAGAGAGTCGACGACAGCAAGGGAAGCGGACTTAGAGCGGCACTTCGTAGGAGAAGAGCGTGGGAGCAACTGTGGCTCGCCAGGAACAAGCCGGGATTAAGCAGCTGTCAATCGTCAGGCTGCGGATGATTTTCGAGGCATTGGAACCGGAGGATCAAGACCCTTGTCGCAAGGTCAGGACCGATGTCAGCAAAAATGATGTCCGTCTGTTGGTAGCGTGCATTTCTCCAGGTTGATGTACGTTCGGCGCCGGCCGTTGGGAGCAGCGTCGGAACGGTCGGGATGGTCCCCCGATGCTTCAATATTGTGATGATGCTTGACGATGTCGGACAAATCTTCGTCGCATGGTCCTGTTGAATAAGAATGAGCGGGAGATAGATTTGAAACATTTCTGTTGTAGGGATGAGGTTGGTTGTAAGACCTCTGATAATCATAGCAATGGCGCATTCTGAGCAAACACCGTGGTCTGAAAGGGTCTATCTTAGAGTACCGATCAATGTCTAAGGCATAATGTTTATCATGGCCGAACCACTTACCAATATTACAGGTACAGATCATCTCCTACTACGATTACCAAAAGAGTAGGACTCGAACAGGTGACTTGATTAAAGTCTCGCAAGCAACAAGAAAGAGAGCGTGAAAACGATCGGGTTAGGGTTGGTGTTAGCCTTGCTGTGTGCCTTCACAATTTTTACGGTAATATCGTTACTCAGCTGGATTTTCTTCCCGTTGAGCCATGGATAAAGGCAATTTGGACTTTTTGTTCGATTGAGATGCATCAAATTTGCTCCGACTGCCTTCTAGATAAATTGACACCTCACTTACAGCCAGGCTGTGCCTTCCTCCCCTAGTCCCATTAGAGTTGAGCGACATCGTCGACCCACGCCACTGATCTAGAACATCAAAGCCACGACCATACCTGGAAAACATTGAACGATTGGATCCCAGCTTCAGTGGACTGTTCAAGGATCGGTAGAAATCTATCCATGCCTCTGCTGACATGTAAATTCATCCTGGGATATGGTCAGTATCTCCGTTGCTTATGTGCTACTACAAATGGAAAATAACATCGAAACAACATGTGTGCCGGTGAGATGTCGTCGCTAATCTAGCTATTCCGAGCGTGTGAGATAGCAGTATCTCCACTGGGTACGCGCTACTTCAACTAGGAATTGACAATAAAATGACACACGTGCCACTGAGATACGACTTCTTGCCTCAGCTAATTCAAGTGTCACAGTGGCAATATCTCCATGGCTCCTAGGCCGCATGCTTTCTTTCTCTGCTACGTCTGAACATATCCAACGTAACAGGACTAACACCAATTGCCTTCGATTTTGAAACCAAGTTGAGCAAATGACATATGGAAGTTTGCTGTCACCTCGTGGTATCATAGGATCGCGAGCCCATCTCGAGTTGCAAACGCGGTCATGAGAGTTGTAGGATTGACTGTTTTCTTATAGAACTAAAAATGATATCACCTCATCGAACCAGCAATGGTTCAACACAACATCCGAATTGGTCTAGTGGCTAGGATTTGTCGCTCTCAATCATCGAACGATGATCAGTTCCGACAAGGCCGGGGTTCAATTCCCCGATTCGGAATCATCCTTTTGCTTTTTGTATGCCAATCGATCAATACGCGTCAGGGGTTGGGGGCTTTGCTGGTTTCGCTGTGGATGCTCTACTGTATTACCAGCCGCATTTGTGGAGAGACTGCTATGTCTTTTGTTCTCAAGTACGATATAGTCCTCCATTAGAGCATGGATTCGCGATGTTCGATGCCATGTGAAACAGGTTAGAAGTACATGGATGTTCTATACTTGTCATTCTTACAGCGACTCCTAAGTTTCAACATAATTGATAGGTGGGCGCGTGGCACTTTACCTGCTTCGCTTCCAGATATGAAACAAAACTCTGTTTGACAGCAGCTAGCAGCGGCTCTGATACTTAAGTTTGGAATGCCGCAAGCGCTGAACCAAAGTTCACCCCTCGTGGGAGATAGGGTTCAAGGGTTTGGAACCAGAGGTGTGCTCAACGTCCAGGATCTTGAAGAAGTGTTGTTCTAAATCTTGATAACTGCAGAGACGACGAGTGCGGTTCCAAGATGATGCGCACGCCAATCGTTCGTGTCCCGTCTACTGGAGCTGTGGCAGGGATCGAGCATTGGCAGTGTGTTGCAATGATATCACACAAGGAGAATCAAGCCTCTAGCTCCAGCAATCACATGCAACGCGTTGAGGCGCGCGCAACCGCTCTCGGTAAATTGCAATCGCAAGCTAGACTCTCTCTCAATATCGGCGTCGCGAATCGTACAGCACCTCAGCCACCACTGCTCTGCGTGGTCGTATATCATACTTTGGCCAGGCGGGAGCTCCGTCGCACACAGCGCAGGCGTGTTTGCAGACAACCAAATGTCGCAAGCACAGTAAAGGCGCCCTGTCGCGCTGGCCGACGAGTTCTCGACCGATCGATGCAGGGTGGCGTGTGCCTCCGCCACGATGGCGGCTCGCTCAGCTCACAGTGCGACGCGCTACGCCAGGATTTTGGCCGAAGAGCAGGCCAGCGAGGCGTATCAGGGATTTTTGGAGTGGCTGGTGCGATGATGCCCCCGTTTGAACGATCCTCCACAGCGCAGGTCCCCTGCAGGCTAGATTCTGGGATCGCGAGCACTGGTGGTGGCATGATCATGTTGCTGCGCACTGTGGCAGACGTTAGTGTGAGTAGTGTGGTGGCCATGGTCGTGAAGAGGCGTACAACATGTAGTTGGTAGACTGCTCATGGTAACATTATGTATATATGTATCAGTGCCAGCGATGCGATCCACAGCAAAATTTGGTACCCATCGCCAATTTCCCTGAACGAGTCCAGCAAAGCAAATAGAGCGGCGGCTCGTCAACTAACGTCGATCGCGTCACTGCGCAGGTCCGTGCTTTGTTTGGGTGTGTCCCCTTGGTCGCTCCCTTCTTGGGCAGGAGCATTTGGGGCCACACGCAATCTTCCAGGATACGCCACGCCTTTTTGCTAGCCTGGTTACCTCATTAACATTACTCCTCCTCCTCATCCTCCTCCGCGGCAGGATTATACTCTCTTTGCCCGTTGCGACACAGAACACCACCGCGCATTGCTCGCGCATCATCCTTCTAACGACTGTCTGCCGAGCCCGCGGCTACAGTAAACAAACCTTCAGCAGCACCCTTTCTGGGCCTCAAAGCTAGCTGCTATGGCTTCACCCGATCGCCTCTTGTGGGCGCGCCAGGTAAGATACCACTCATTGCGCAGGACTATCCATGAGATGTCTAGATTGCAATGCAACACAACCCTTGGCAAGAGCTAACATTACCACCACCACACAGAATGGCGATGGCTCTGAACAAGCAGAAATGCAGGAACAGCAAGCAGCATCAGCTTCTTCCGTCGTCACCACCCTCGTCCCGGTCCTGGTCTACGCCGTGGTCTTCTTCCTCCTCTTCTGCCTCTTCCGAAAATGGTTCCCTCGCAACTACCGCCCCAGGGCAATGCTGGGAGCCCTGCGTCCTAGTGAGCGCACTCCGGATCTTCCCACTGGATTCTTTAATTGGATTCCCGCTTTCTACCAGATCCCCGACACCTACGTTCTCCAGCACCACTCTCTGGATGGCTACCTTTACTTGCGCTTTTTGAAGATCTCCGTCGTCACATGCCTGGTGGGATGTGTCATCACATTCCCCGTGCTGTTCCCCATCAACATTACTGGTGGTGGTGTCAAGACGGAATTCGAGATCTTGACTATGGCCAACGTCACCGACAACTACTTCAAGATGTTTGCGCATGCTATATGTGCCATGCTCTTCTTCGGTTTTGTTATCTACATGATCACCAGGGAGACCATCTTCTTCATCAACTTGCGCCAGGCTTACCTCATGTCGCCTTACTACACCAGCCGCCTCTCTTCCAAGGTTGTCATGTACACTTCGGTCCCTGACGACTACATGAACGAGAGCAAGCTGCGCGACATGCTCGGCTCAAGTGTTCGTCGTGTCTGGCTCGCCACTGATACCAAGGAGCTTGAGGAGTTGGTTGGCGAGCGCGACGAGGCGCACATGAAGCTCGAGGCTGCCGAGACCAAGCTTATCAAGACTGCCTATGGAAACAAGCTGAAGGCGGACAAGAAGGCAGCGAAGAGTGGCGAGAGATCGAACTCGGAGGAAGCCGCCATGGCCGACACGGAATCTGGATCTGTATCCGCTCGTTACCTCCAGCCCAAGGAGCGCCCTGTTCACCGCTTGAAGCCTCTTATTGGAAAGAAGGTCGATACCATCGACTGGTCTCGTGGCGAGCTGCAGAAGCTCATTCCCAAGGTCGCACAACTCCAGGCAGCGCAGAAGAAGAGAGACGCGAAGCTGCTCGGCACTGCCTTCGTCGAGTTTGAATCTGTACACGAGGCTCAAGCCGCTTATCAAAGCTTGACCCACCACCACATCCTTCACATGCAGCCCAGGTTCACTGGAATGACCCCAACAGAAATCATCTGGAGCAACCTGAACATCAAATGGTGGGAGCGCGTCATCCGACAGATCGTGGTCATCTCTTTTGTGGTTGCCCTCGTTGTGTTCTGGGCAATTCCTGTTGCATTCGTCGGCAGTATCAGCAAGGTTGATAAGCTCATCGAGCTCATTCCTGCATTGTCTTTCATCAACAACTTGCCCAAGCAGCTGCTCGGTCTCATCACAGGTCTGTTGCCTGTGATTCTGCTTGCGGTCCTCATGGCTCTTCTACCTATCATTCTGCGCCTCGCCGCTAAGATTTCTGGATGCCCGACAAGATCTGCAGTCGAGTTAGCCGTGCAAAACTACTACTTCGCTTTCCAGGTCATTCAAGTCTTCCTGGTCGCCACCCTGGGTGCATCTGCTGCTGCTGTCGTCCAGTCTGTCAAGGATGACCCCGCCAGTGCCCCATCCCTTCTGGCCAACAACATCCCCACTGCCAGCACCTTCTACCTGTCGTACTTCATTCTCCAGGGACTTTCGGTCGTCGCCAACGTCTTGCTTGGCGTTGTCGGTTTGATCGTCTTCAAGCTCCTTGGCAAGTTGCTCGACAACACTCCTCGCAAGATGTACAACCGCTGGATTACACTCTCTGGTCTTGGTTGGGGCACCCTGTTCCCCATCTACACCAACTTGTTTGTGAGTTACCTTGTATGATCAATTTCAATATTTCTCGTTGCTGATTACATCTAGGTTATCGCGATCTGTTACGCTGCTATCGCACCTCTTATTCTGCTCTTCGCAGCTATCGGCCTGTACTTCTTCTACTGTGCCTACCGCTACAACATGCTCTACGTCTACAACATGGATGTCGACACCAAGGGCGCTGTGTACCCTCGCGCTTTGCAGCAGGTCTTTGTTGGACTGTACATTGCAGAGGTCTGCCTCATTGGCCTCTTCGCAATGGCGAGTGGTGGCCCCTCGCAGGCACCTGCTAATGGCGAGTCTGGTCCCGAGGTCAACGTGTATGCCCGTGGTGCACTTGGCCCACTTATTCTCATGATCATTACGCTCGTCTTCACGGCATTGTACCACATCAGCCTCAACAGCGCTATCTCACCGCACCTTGAGGCTCTCCCCAAGTCGATCGCCGCGGAGGAGGAGCGCCTGCTTATCGCTGACGGACACTACGGTGATGCCGCGGCAAAGGAAGCTGCACAGGAAAGTGCGCAGGAGACATTTGATGCTCAAGGAAACCCTGCTCTCACAACTCCTGCTCCCCACAAGCGTCCTAACATGTTGACAAAGTTCTTGCGTCCGGACATCTACACCGATTACGCCACTCTTCGTCGAATTGTCCCTCAGGCCGAGCCTGTCGTGTACAGTCGCGAGGTCGAGGAGAATGCCTACTACAACCCGGCCATCACTTCCGAGCTCGATATCATTTGGATTCCGCGCGACCCTCTCGGCGTCAGTAGAGAGGCAGTTCGCGACACTGGCAAGATTCTCCCGATCACTGACGAGGGCGCCCACCTCGACGAGAAGAACAACATCGTCTGGGGCCAGTACGATGAGGAGCAGCCGCCGATCTACCAGGAGAAGATCTACTACTAGTCTGGCACTGCAAGAAGGATTGTGAGAATAATTAGTGGCATTGGCTGACACGACGATTTCTTTTTTGTTTGTGTTTTTTTTCTCTTTCCATTATCCAGCTCAGGAGGATGATGAGATACGTATAGCGATGATACCACGGGCAGCATGCGGCCTTGAGGGAGTCAGGCAATGGGATTATTCGATTCCGTCAATAGAAAAACAATCTACCATCTAATGTCTTTTCTTGGAATTCTCGGTCAAGTGATATGTATCAAATGTTTTGAAATGGTCGACATTGTTGCTATGCAATGGTAGAGGGCAATTCATGGAAGTCCTTGTCTTCATATCTTCACCTCCGCGTCGTTGTCGTGGATCTCAAAGTGGAAGAGGCTCTGGCACTTGATGAGGCACTTCCCGCCACCGTCGTTGCCCTCGACGTCGCCGCCGAAGAAGTCCTGACAGAGGTGGTGAGTGACGCACTTCGTGTGCTTGAAGCCACTGTGCCAGACACCGAAGAACCAGACGAGCTTACAGTCGCCGTACTAAGTACGCCCGAGGTCGATGAACCAGACGCACCCGCAGTCGCTGAACTAGACGACCCTGACGTGGACGAACCTGGAGAGTCAGCGCTCGCGGTCTTCCAGTAGGCAGCAAGACGCGACTGTACAGCTCCGACGTTGCGATACGCGTCGAGACTGTTGAAGAATGCAACTTTGGCCTGGATTGCAGCATCGGAGAAGTCACCCGTCCTTGCCGTGAAGTCATTCTGAGCGAAAGATTTAGGTCGATATCGCGGCTCCATCGGGTCGATGAAGCTGGTTTTCTCGTCGTAGCCGAGATCGGATATGGCGGTGACGTTGAAGGCTGCCATCATGTCCTGTCGGTAGGGAAGAGAACAGTTAGCAGGAGCTGGCCATTACAGGCTGGATTGAGCGACTCACGTGGTCTTCGTGGATGACGTTGTGGCAGTGGAACTGGCGTTGGGTTAGAAATGGGCTGTGTTGGCCGTGGAGAGCGGTTAGAGTAGGCTCGAGGTGTGTGGCTTACCATGTATAGACCATCCCATGGCGCATACCGAGCGATGACATTCACTTCCTCGTTTTTGTTAAGCCACACGACGTCTTTGAGAGCGACCTGATCGAATTAAAAAAAGAGGAGTCAGTTGTGATCATCGGAAAAGTTGACAGTCTCACCACCCACCTTCTCATAAGGCAGTACTGAGTTGCGCGTTCCACCCCGACGCGATACAATCTGGAAGTCTTTGAAGACCGTCAGCTACAAAACCGTTCAACGAAGAGAGATCTTAACTCACCAATCAAATGCATATGGATGGGGTGTGTCCATCCACCTGCTCCATTTTTCAAAATCCAGTTCTCAACGGCACCACGCTTGGGCTTTGCAAGGACGCGTTCCTGAGGTCCATCGGCCCATGTGACTCCATTGATAGTCCACTCGCCGCCCTGACGCTCGAAGTTGAATTGATGGGCAACGGTCTTCTGATCTGGCGGGAAGTCGACCTCGCGGAGCTTAGCTGGCAGTTCGCCGTTGTTGCTTGTGTCTGAAACAGTGTTACCAACGACGAATCTCATGACCTTATCGGTGTGGAGGTAGGGATCCACATCAGCAATGTCGGCATTGCTCCTAAGCGTGACGTTCTGGTTCTTATACGGTGCGAAATCGAAGACAACCTCCCAGCGCTCGGCAATCGATATGTCGAGCTGAGTTGTGTCGACTGGATTTAGAAGGAGACCGGAGTCGGAGCCAACCACTTTCATGTTTGCTCTTGTGCCTGCGGCAGTCTGGAAGTACAGTTCGAATGTACGTGAAACAGCTGCGTTCAAGAAACGCAATCGATACTTCCTGGGCTCTACCCGCAGGAAGGGCCACGGTTGGCCGTTGGCGTGAATGATATCGCCGAATAAGTTCTTGGTTTCGTCGTTGGCTAGGGGACTCCATAGGCTGCCGTCGGGGTTGTAGCGCTTTGAGGTGAGAGAGATTGGAATGTCGTATTTGCCTAAGACAGCAGATTAGCGTATCGTCAAACATCTGATGGGTGGTTACAGCGTCAAATTTGACACTGAATGGTGGTACATACCTTGCGGAAGGCCTGGCATGTTTTGCTCCTCAGGATCGCGAATCAAATAGAACCCAGCCTGACCGAAATAGGAGTTCTCTGCGGTCACGGCCAAACCATGGTCATGGTACCATAATGTCCTCCCATTCTGAGAGTTCGGGTAGTCTGGTGGGAGAATCAGCAAATGCCATTTGAGAGGAAAAGTGCGCGAACGGCTGGACCATGACGCTTTGAAAGACTTACAGTAATCTTTGTACTGACCAACAAGCGTCGTATCTTCAGCCCAACCATCAAAAGGTGCTCTTGAGTAGGAGCCGTGGAGGTGGACCGAGTTTTCGCGGTCACCATGGTTGATGAATCGGACGACCGATTCACGACCGCGTTGCATCATGAACGTTGGGCCGGGAGCCCGACCTGTTAATCTCGGGTCAGCATCTCAGTGGCAATAAAGGCTGATTCGATCTCGATGAGCGATGAGAGGACTTTATCGGGTAACGAGATGCTTCGGGGACTCCTGTCGTGTCTCGCTGGAAAGCATGGCAGATTGAGTATCCGGAGCTGCTGAGCACACCACAACAGCCACATCACAGAATAGCGAGACCTGAAGTTTTTGCGATGGAAGACGATGTGAGATGCGAGATAATTACGTACCATCATAGCCAATCAATCGAGTCTTAGCCAGATTGGGGTAGATCTGCTGCTCAAATGGCTTGATCTCAACTTCGAAGTAGTCGATCGGAGGAGCATTTGGAAAGTTGAATTGTCTCAGAGGCTGTTTGATCGGAGAAATGGGCATCTCGAACTGATACAATTGGCTATAGACTGGGCTCTCCCAATCCTTTGCCAGCGTCATATGAGCAGCAAGCGCTGCGAGAATGCATGCAGATGTCCGCATATTGCAAGCCAATATCGGTTCTAAGGATGAAGAGCCAGAGAAGATGATGTGAAGTTGTAGCAGTCATTTCAGAGCAACGATCTGATGAGATATCCGTCTTTATACCTCTCGTGGCAGCTGAGAATCGTTCCTCACCATCTCGTTCGAAGTACAGGACGGCACCAAAGCTCCACTTGCCACGTTCCATAGCGAACGAGGCCATCATGTACCTAAGAAGCGTTGCAAAGATAGGTCAATGTGTAGGGCTCAGGGCTCGATGCCGCGGGATGAAAAAGGATCCCTCATGGCTTGTGTCTAGAAGGTCATCCAAGGTCAATGGTGCAGATGCCGCTATGCTCGAGGGAGTCGAATGGACAGGTGTGCTTTACCAGCTTTGAGCGCCTCAAACACTACAACTGAGGAGTCTGGAGCGCTGAATCGATAGATACACACAAGTCTACAAGCAGTCAACACAGGTGCCCAGGACGCCTCCAGCGCCCAATTCATCCAGCCTCCCAGATCGATATCGATAGCCAAGAAAGTATGTCGTTGCAGTACACATCGTTTCTAAGAAGGCAATGTCTGCGTGTAGTCATTCAGAATAGAGGTATCTGAACAAGGTCTCTTACCTTGAACACGACTTACCACTCTTATTAAGACAGAAGCCCATCACTTTTGTATCGTTTATGACATGCAGTCACAAGAAGTCCCGGGCGATCGCCACGACGATCAGAACCGCCGCAGGGCCCAGTGCAGCGGCGCGGAATATGCAAGCAAGGAAGTAGCTCATATCTGCAGTTCTGCCAAGTCGACGGAGGGCCTTGGAAAAGCATATTGTTGAACACAAGATTTGTGTGCACGGCAAGCGTAGCTACGATCTGTACTGTCCCAAACTGGATGGCCGAGCCAAGAACATAGCCTCTATGTGTGAACTACCTTTAAGAAGCGGCTCGTGGCCTCTCCAGAAGTAAAGGGAGATAAATGAGGGCTTTGTCGTATGATAGCCGATGTACTTCATGTGTCCCCAGGCGATTTTGGCCATGCTGCTCGGCGCTGCAGCTCTTTTGCAAGACGGAGGAGCCAAAGTTGCTTGTGTATTTGCCAAGTCATAATGCCTAGATCGATCAGCGGCAGCAATCTGGTGGTTTATCTCGTCTCGGCTCGAACATACCGAGACTAAGGGCAACGCCGGAATGTACCTAATCTGAAATGGATGACGCTTTGTAGCCGGGGAGCCTCTCGTTGAGCTGCAGAAGCGAGGTGCGTGAGACTGAAGCTGACTGCAGAGAGTCTCGACCGTGAAAGGTCTTTAGCTGCATGTGCGCACGAGATCTCTCACCCGCGTGGGGCGTAAAGTCTAACAGAAGAATACAGATTGGGATAATATGTGAATGCAACTCAACGGCATTCCATACTAGACATCAGAGGTGGTGGATACAGCTCTGCAAGAAGTCCCAGCCATAAAGAAGTCAGATGTTGATGTGCGTAGTTGACACCCGGTCCAGATTAGAGTCTGGTGATATGCCCGCATCGTATCACCGTACCGTAGCCCTAGGTGGCTTGATTCTGGACAACAGAAGCCAACTTGCGTTCCCTGCTTTCTATATCGATATCTTCAAGGTGCGGCAGACACCCCGGTTCCCATGTTGAATCCAGTTGTGGAAGCGCAAGCATCGCCATTATTAGCTGAGCTCGCAACAGGGATGGTGCGTGTGACGATATTCGCAGCAGAATCGAAGCCCTTCATGCTGCTGTGGGGATATCGCCAACACTTAGCTCATTCTTCAACATTTAGCATGCTGATGCCATCAGTCTCTGTCCTTGAAATAGTCCTACTTGCCAATGAGATGCTGTCTAAGCTCACATTTCCCACAGTCTGCTGTACACTGGTATCACCGACCCCCCAGACTATGACACGCTCGTTTTTACCGTCGAAATATTGTTCAGGCGGCACGTTCGTTCAGCAATTGTTTAACTGCTATCATCATGCGCATAAGGATGGTACACCAACTCTTGCCACCAAGATACTTTCAAGGAACGACCGAAGCGGTATGTAGATTGTGTTCGAGAATCGATCTCGGAAAGGAATCCGACTAACTACCTGGCGCAAGACGACAGCGGTAGCGGACCTGGACAACATCACGTCATCAATCACATGACTTTACCAAGCCCGCCGACCTGGTAATATGCACGTGCACGTCTGGTCGGCCGTGCTGAAAAGTGCGCCAGCACGTTTTCGTGATTCTCGTTACGTAGGTTTATTCCTTGGGAGCAAATTTGGGCAGCCACAGTTCGACGCGTCGAGCCGTTAGTGGATGCATCTGGTTGACCGTCCTCCGTCATTCTCTCAACAGTGATGCTGCTTGGCAAAAAATGTTTAGGAGTGTCGATTAAAACCGGTTGTTAGCGGAGTCAATAGCAGTGCCGTGATACCAGCTCTTTAAATCTGCTTGACATCCGACTGTCGCAAATCGTTACACGGCACGCGATCGCGCCTATATACCGGAGCCATGAAGTCGCCCATCCCTGATTATCTCAAAGTCGTGCTCGACAATGCGCGTGCCAATGAGGATGGCGCCCCGGCAGGCTACATCGAGAAGCTGGCGCAGGCAGACACTTCCAAGATGGCCGTAGCTCTCGCCATGGTCGATGGCAAGGTCTACTCCGCTGGCGACGACGAAGTGGAATTCTCCATTCAGGTGAGTCATGGACCATATCTGGAGGCGTTCGACTACTGAGACATGGCACTCTGCTATTTACACAAACTGATCGTTGATTAGTCGATCTCCAAAGCATTTGTCTATGCCCTTGCGATTGAGGACTCCGGTCTTCCAAAGGTGCTGGAGAAGATCGGCGTAGAGCCTTCGGGTGATAGATTCAACCAACTGTCACTTGATAAGAAGACCAATCGACCCATGAACCCTATGATTAATGCTGGCGCAATCACAGCCCACTCTCTCGTTGGCCGCCCCGGTGCCACTGTCCAGGAGAGGACAGACCGCATCTTGCAGTCCTTGTCGAAGCTAGCTGGACGACAATTGTACGTGGACGAAGAGGTGTACCAGTCCGAGCTTAGGGACGCCGACCGCAACATGGCCATTGGCTACATGCTCAAAGCTGCTGGTATGATACATGATGATCCACAAGAGATTGTCAAAGGCTACATCCGCCAATGTGCCATCAACGTCAACGTAAAGGACCTCGCAATCATGGCTGCTACACTCTGCAATGCTGGCGTGCACCCAATCACTGGCGAGGAGATCATTCCTCAGCTGAGTGTTCGTCAGGTGCTTTCTGTCATGACGACTTGCGGTATGTACGATGCAGCTGGCGATTGGGTGACGACTGTCGGCTTCCCTGCGAAGAGCGGTGTTGCTGGAGGTATCATGGGTGCCATGCCCGGTCAAGTCGGAATCGCCGCCTTCTCTCCCAAGCTTGACGAACGCGGTAACAGTGTTCGTGGAGTGGTAATCTGCGAGAAACTTTCACGCGATATGGGCCTCCACATGATGGACATTAGCCAAATCGCCAGGGCTACAGTACAGACATCCGTTGCCCGGATTATTGCAGGCGAACACGAGCCCCACCACAAACACTGCCAGAAGGACGTTGTTGTGTTCAAATTGCGTGGTGCAGTACGTTTTGCTGGATCAGAGCGCCTCACGCGAGCTATCGCCCGCGAGCTCGGAGAACCAGATTCAAATGACCCTGGATCTGGCCAGCATATGGATGCATGTGCTGTCGTCTTCTCTTTCCGGGATGCCTACTCCTTGAGCTCCATCGCTCGACGGATCGTCCATGAAGATGTAAACCGCCTACTTGCAGAGGGTAGGACAGTTGTGGTCATTGATCCAGGCAAAGTATTGGAGTGGGATCTGACCACCAACCCGAAATATCCCTATGTCTTCGCCGACGAAAGTGCGGCACTTGACTATATTGGAGGCAAGGGTTGCAGTGCAGTGACACAGGACGATCCATTGTGAGCTTTCGCTGCCTGTAATCTTTCTCCTGCTGGAGACGAGTGGACATTGAGAGTCATCAGCGTCGATGGTACCCTGATCCGGACACGATCACCACGATACAGACCTAAGTCTACCTGACACCCACGAATGCAAGGCCAGCATACAGTGCGTAAAACAGATGTTCGGTATTTCTGAACCGCAGTGCTTGGCGACCCTCCTGCGCCAGATCATGTGCTGCTGACGTCCCCTGGCCACTCGAGGCCCTCAGCACCGCCTGCAAGTCTGATTGGACTATCACGACCACCGAGATGGGATACAAATAGGACTCCATGATTCAACGACAACGCACTAACGGTGTGCCTATTTACACGAAACTATGGAGTCATCCGGTATCAGCTGTAGCATATCTCACCTAGACGTCTTTCATAAATAATGAAGCACTGCCTCCAGAGTGTACAACCAATTGTCAAAACCATTGATTTTGCTTCCTTTGATTCTATAGTCTCACTGCTGGATCAGTCCGATGCATATAGTATGCATATCAATCGTGATTGTGAATCATGAAAGAACTGCGAAGTGTGTCATACGTTATGTATCCAAGGTGTTGGTGTGGTCAGGTTTGGTCAGAGACTCATCAGCCAAAAGTCCCCGCACTTCGTTCGAGCTCCCACCATCCTCAACCTCGATTTCACTAATTGAGTACGACTACATGCAACCCAACACGATACACACGGCCATGGATCCACCTACTACAGCCACCTCAAGCGCCTCCGCAACCGCATCCTCGTACCTGTCAACCTTCCTCAACCGCACGCTCCACCTGCACACCACCGATGGCCGCATGTTCGCGGGGCAGATGAAATGCACCGATCCAGAGCGCAACATTATTCTCTCTATGACACACGAGTACCGTCAGCCCTCTGCGGCAGACATCAAGCTCGCAGCCGAGAGACACGAGAAAGCTGGCAAGAGCGGAAACGTGAAAGTCGACATGAAGAAGCGATTCGTGGGTCTGGTGGTTGTGCCGGGAAAGTACATCACGAAGATCGAGGTCGAAGGATGAATTGTCACGAGTTGAAGAGATACTGGAAGGAAGATCATAAAATACCGCCGAGGCTACGCTGGGACGCTACAAACGAAAACAATGGCTATCCTCCTCAATCGCCCAGATGCACGGGCACGCCGTACACCACTGGTGCTGCACCGTTCAGATATCGCAGATAGCAGGCATTTCTGCTCCTTGCTACCGCACCAGCTAAGCTAGTCGGGACATTCGGACCTCCTGTCGCGGATCGGCTACGACTTCTTGCTGGAGTCTTTGCTGCCGCTGGCGTCTTCACAACTCTTGGTGTTTTGGGTGTCTTGGGAGCCCTCGGTGGCGTAGAAGGCGCAACAAGCCTCTCCCGTTTCTTCGGTGTCTTGGATGGAGCTTTAGCAGGCTCTGCTGCAGATGGCCACAAGCCCCATTCCTCGCCAATGGTGAGCGAGAAGCGGTCGATGTCTTTGTCGGTGACATCCCAAAGGGTTGCAACAATCGACAGACATTTACTACTCTGCGATGACTCGTCTTTTGACGACGAAGAAGGTATCTTCTTCATACCTGCATTCAGGTACGCGAGAGGCACTGCTTGCGGTTCGAGCTCGCCGTACTCAGTGACAGCGCCTGAAGAACAACCCATCAGCCAAACGACTTCGCTACATCTCTCGAGCTTTTTGATAGTCCTAGGTCGAATGTATTGTGATCCAGCACCGTGTCCAAAGTACAGAGTCAACGCCGATTTCTCAAGTGTAGACTTGAAGTCTTCTTCAGAGGGTGCACGGTTTACAATGGATGACCAGTCGGCACCTTCCAGGGCTGCAGCTTTCGACAGAGCGGGTTCCAAAGTGGATTGGGTGCTAGTAAGGTCTGAGGACGGGTTCAAGATGAAGGCGCCGGATTTGCGTGATACCATGTGGCGGCCCTCTGCGTCGCGCTGGGTGTGCATGGCAGCAATGCAGTCACGCAAAGATAGCATACTGCCAACTCTGCTCACGCTGATCTGCTCAAGACATGGCAGGTTCTCCCAGGGAAATGCTTGCAAGCGCTTGTCCAAAACGAGAACAACGTGTTGACCATCATTCCGGTCAGCCTCAGTAGCTTCATGGTATGATCTCAATGCATCAAGTACCTCCACCGTCATTTCGTCGAAGTCGATTTCATCGTAAGCGTTGCGCTCGCCGTTGAACTGTAGCATGTCCACTACAAAATACAGGAGATCTGAAATTGATTCATCCAAATCGACTGTGCCTCCGTTGTCGCTGCCCAAGTTGACGAACAGCTCAAGCACGTTGTGATCCAGAGCCAGCTTCTCGCCACGACCTTTCATCGCCTGACGAGAGGGTAGGTGCCGGTCCAGAGATGCCTCGAAGGAGGCGCGGAAGCGAGCCAATAGCTCAAGCTGTCTGGCACGAGGCGAGAACACTCCCTTGAACCCGCCGAACCACATATCTTCCATATTGATGAGCAATTCCTGGAGTCTCCGGTCAAGAGCTTCCCGCTCACTCCACCACTTACTCTTCGCGCCTTTGATCGACAAGTCGCCACCATTGTGGCAGCTAGTGTTGGAGAGCTGGATGATCTCTTGTAATTCCACTTTTCCTGCTGCGTAGTCGAAAGTTTCATCGCCGAGCTCCTCATCTTGATGACGGGAGAACGGCAGGCGCACGATGAAAGGCGTCTGATCAGCTCGGTATCGCGCAACGTACAGAGAAGTGCATGACTCGTCTAGAGCCAGAGACACGGCAGTCCAGGGCTTAGGAATCGTATTGATGTACTCTTCTTGAAACTCGGCGGCACTGAGTTGAGGTTTGATAGGTTCCGCTACCATGGATGGCCATTCGAAAGGTGTTGTCTTGAGCTCGTGGCTCGCGTCTACGAGAGCTGCGCTTTTCTCAAGATTCAGAGCGTTGATGCGTGGAAAGTCCAGGGTCATTCCAGTCTGGACTGAATTCAGACCTGCACCAGTAGCTGTAGCGTCAACGGATGCGCAGAAAACCGATGCATCGAGAAGGTAGCCTCCTTCGACATATACTTCTGCTGAGGTACAATGATGAGAGACTGAAGTGTGGCCCGCTAGCAGACTCCCACGTGCTTCCTGGAGAACGGTCTTGAAATCAGCTTTTGCAGCCGTCTTACGCTGTGCTGTCCTTGTGTTGGCTTTCGTGGAGGAGGTTTTCTTGACTGGAGATACTGGCCGTGAGGCTCCATCTGCGACATTAGGTCGAAGTAATGCTGGAATTGAGAGCGTAGAGTCCAATAGGATGTTGTATGCAATATCCGTCTGCAGGATTGCCGTTGCCTTCTCCAGCAATTGGCGGTATTGAATTTGTCGCTGTTGCAGCGTACCGGTGACCGTTGACTGGAGAGGAGCAAGAGCCAGCATCACGGCTTCTTTGTTGCTGCTGGAGTCCACACCTAGTAACGCCTGCTGAAGCAATGTCTGAGCACGTAGCTTTTGCAGCATGTAGAATGTCGTATACACAGCTGCACTCTTGGCGGAGCGAGAAGATTTTTTTGGTGGAGCAGCCGCCGCAGGCTTATCTGCAGTCTTGCGTACCCTAGACGTAGACCGAGCAGTTCTCGCACTTGCAGCTGGAGCTTTTTTGACAGGCTTTACTGCTGTGACTTTGTCCTTCTCAAGATCATCGAACCGACTCAGTTTCAGTGTCCATTCCTCGGTCTGCATGTTGGACACGAGCTGGCCAGCTTCTTCGTAGAGTGCACTTGCCTCATCGAGTGCTCCATCTTTGGCACGAAGTACAGCCTGAGCTTGCAACCGCTCAATGGTAGCCAAGGGTGAGCCGGACAGGTCTGCACCTTCGGCAGTGACCAAGCAAAGTTCTGCATCCTCCGTCTTTCCAGCGGAAGACAAAAGTAATGCGCGGTGGCATCGTGCACGAGACCCAAGAACAGACGAACCCATCGACTCAGCTATATCGACAGATTTTTCGCTGTAGTAGTTCGCCTCCGAGAAGAGCCCATGGCGAGCATACAGATCGCAGAGATGCACCAACGATCTGCAAAGCAGTGGCACTAGTGGCCAAAAAGCGGCTCCCTTGGATTCTTTACTTAACGCTTCCTTTTGAATGTCTTTTTCTTTGGGCTGGAGTTGAAGTTTGCTTACGCCAGTAGTAAGATCAACGACTGCTGCTTCTGATGCGGCTGTCTCATCTTCCTCTGATTTCGCTGACGTGTTTGTTTCGCCCTTTCCAAGTCGACTCCAGGTACTGTTGAAAAGCTTCATCGCATGCTTTGCCGCAGCAAGAGCATTATGTGGTGCACCGACTGCTAGTTCGTACTTCGATTGTAGCAGCCAACCCTCACCATGCGCTCTCTCGAACGCAGCTCGCTGGTCTCTCGAAATTTCCTTGGGTGACAGCTCCTGGCGAAGCGCTTGTGCAGCTTCGAGCGAGCATCTGCACTTGTCCAGATTATCGATAGCCAGCAGATACTCTGCATATGCAAGGTGCCACAATATCTTGGCCAAGACAGGAAGTTCACTTGATGATATGTGCTTCTCAGTGCGTGCAAATATTCCGCCCGCCTTTTCTGAGCAGGCGACCGATAGCCACTGCCGGGCTTGTTGGACAGAAGTATCGACCAGGTTTGTCGTGTTGTCTTCTTGAGTGGCGTCCAGCTTGGTGATCATCGCAAGTGTGGACAAGCGATGTTTATCTTCTCCAAATGCGCCGAAATAGGTTGCCAGAGAATACAGTGAGAGTCTGAGCGCTACAGGATCAAAGATACGACCTTTCAGTGTGGGTGGGCTCGTCACATCATCGAGTAACTTTTGCCATGCCGAGAGTAAGTGAGTGAGGTCTTGACTCGCAGGGCTGCCAGCATGGAATAGCTTAGCCAGTTTCAGAGCAAGCGATATGTCATCCACATAATTCTGCATGCCACGATCCTGAACCAGTGATTCTTTGTCGAGCTGAGTGTCTTCCCATCTCTCAGCGACTTGCCGATTTACGATACTCGGCAGTTCTTCGTGAATTCGAAGTACTTGCACGGCCAAATTGGCGCGTCTTAGCGGATGCTCTGAAGCTGAGTATACAGAATCCAGCCTCTGGAGCAATTGCGGTATGAGAATTCGTGATACGCCATGATACCTGCTCTTCGCGGCATATTCAATAGCGATGCCGAGTTGCCACTCAAGTAGGGCGCCCCGTTCGACAGAGCCAAGTTCTTCGTGGTCAAAGAACAAGCCTGACTTAGATTCAGAGTTGGCTTTCATTGCGCGCACTATCAGCAAGCGTAGTGCTCGACCTAGTGTAATGGCAGCTGCAGATGAAGACCAGGCAACGTGTGGAGGGCTTGACATAAGCTCCTGGGTGAAATTTTGCAACGATCCGCTATCTACCAGGACTTGAACAGCTTCAAGGCTGATCCAAGCGATCGAAGCGTCAGAAGATGTGGTCTGCCGGAGTGCTTGTTGAATGATAATCTGAGTCGCTGACAGTCCCTTGCCAGGGTTTGAGCGAACAAATCGCAACGCAAATGCAGCAGAAAGTGACCCAAGATGTTGTAGATCATCGTCACTCCCGCAACCAGTTGGTAACTTGGCAAGCAGCCTTGACAAGTCATTGAGGAGACATTCATAGTCCGAAGGACTTCCAATAATTGTATCCTTCAGGCTCTTGATCAATTCGGGGAGTGCAGAAGCTGAATTTGAGTCCAGTGTTGATAGCCGCCTAACTGTCGCAGAAATTCGTTGTGCATGATTTGAATCTAGGCTTTGACTTTGCTTATCCAATGCCGCTGACCACTTCTGGGCTTCTTCGGTTTGACCTGATTCTTCGGCCAGGGAAGTAAGAGTGCGACCTATCGCAATAAGTGCCTTGGAGTCTTTCGATTCGGTATCAGAGAGAACGCCGAGAACAAATTTGCTTGCCGCACTGTAAATTTGCTGTACACTTCGTCGTTTTCGCGTTCGTCTGACAAAAGCACTGACGCATCGTGATGCTGGATCCAGTAATTCCTTCTCGAGATCCGGTTGGTGCTGAACTAGCTCCCACCATTGCTTGCGGACCTGGAGCCCGATGCCCTGCAAGCGAAGGACAGCCTCTGGCGCGGGGCTCTGTTCACGCTCGGTCGCTATCTGGTCTTCTTTTGAGCTCAAACTTGGGCAGAGTCCTAGTATGGTTGTGGAAAGAGTCTCGAGGAGTCTGCCTGCTTTCTCCTTGTCGCCTGACTGATCTCGATGTAGTCTGATGAGGTTCGCAGGGCTCAAAGGTTCTGTCAATTCGAGGTGTTCTACACAAGCTTCGATCGTTGCTGACTTCGATGACAAGGCTATCACCCGTAAGACCAGATTCTGATATGTAATGACAAGTGGCAAAGTAGCAGGATGTTTTGCAATATCAGCTTTGACCAGCAACAGGCCTGCGAGTGTCTGTTTCTCGGGAGCACCTGACGACTTGGTATTTCCAATGGTTTCTAGTCTCGTTTTGAAAATGCGTAATTCCTTGACTGCAGATGACTCTAGTCCATGAGCGAGTAGCTTACCAGCCAGCGCCAACATGCCATTCTCCAATTGAAATGCCGGAAGCTCTTTAACACCAAGCTGTTTCGTATTAGCAGCCCGGAGGAACGAGAACGCAAGCCGAGAACACTCGCCAGTGGCAGCAATATGGGGTGAAGGTCCTTGAGACAGAGTAGCAACATCTTTGGCGGTTTTACCAGATGATGTCTTTGATCCATTGGGCGTCTGTGAGGTGGGTGTCGAGTTTCCAGATCGTGGTTGCAACGCGCCTCGCGACGTAGAAGACGATGTTCGACTCAGCTTCCTTGGTGTTGCTGGAATTAATTGTTGCTCGTTTGCAACAGATACTGATTTGTTCTGCTGTTTAGGTCGAGATTTGAGGCTCTCCGTAAGATTTTTGAGAGTAATGTTTACGACTTCAGTGGCCAAAGTGTAACGCTCTTTTGGCACAAGTGATCGAACATTATCCTGATGAACACCGACTGCATCTCCATTCTGGGATGCTTTGGAGCCAGCCGTCTTTGTGGTAGTTGCTTTCTTCGTAGTCGTCGTCTTCTTGGGCTGGGTGGTGGCGGCTTTAACGGTCGTTGGCTTTGCCTCTGAGCTGAGAAGGCTTTGAAGTGTGGTAACCGTCGAAGCTGTCGCATTGCCGCCCGAAATGGCAGCCTTGACAGCCTTAGATTGGGCGTGCGGTGTAGCCATCTCTGATATCCCCCTTGCCTAGTAAAAGTTTTTATATGCAAGCATGTCGCATACACGTCGTGAATATGCAAGGGCATGGGCCTATCATCTCGAAGCCCAGAAAGTCAACAAATAAACAGCCCGGACATCCGAGCCGAAAAGCTTCGGCCACCCGATCCTCTAGCCTAGCCTCTGCTAGCCTTGTCTCGATCGCGCCGCTCGTGAATATTGCGACTGCGACATCATCCATTCCATACGACATGACATCTCTGAGGACATTCAGGCAATTGTTGAGCATCTGCTCACAGTGCGCGCGACAACAAATCACACCAAGCAAGACTTTTGCAACATCTAGCTTCAAGCAAAGTGGAACTTCACATCTGCCTCGAGTCGCGAGCCCCTCATTATGGCGCTCTCTTGTCCCCAAGGCGCTCAGGCGCGACGGTCAGAATGCTTCCGATCCTACACAACCTAAATCTAAAGCCTGGAATCCTGCGACCATCTTCATCGTGCTTGGTATCCTGGTTGGCTCAAATGCGATCAACATTCTTGCGCTCAGGCGGGAAATGCTCAATTTCAGCCGCAAGACGGAAGCGAAACTGGCCATTCTCCGCGACGTGCTTAAGCGCGTGAAGGATGGCGAGGATGTTGATGTGGAGAAGCTGTTGGGTACTGGCAACCCGGATCAGGAGAAGGAGTGGGAGGATGTGATGAATGAGATTGAGAGGACAGACATGCTGGCGGAAGCCAAGAAGAAGAGGGAAGCTAAGGTCGCTGCGAGAGAGGCGGCAAAGGCTGCGGAACAGGATGCGGTGGCTAAGGAAAGAAGCGAAGGCGGTAGTGATGGCAAGGGTGGCAGGCCAAGGTTCATGATGTGAGCACACATGCAGCATGTCGAAGACAGTGCTTGTAGTGCGGTCGCTGGAACAATGATGCGGAAAAAGTCTACAGGGAGGGACGTGGGGCAGACTCGAAGGAGAGACTCGAAGAAGAGACTGCTGAAGAAGTCCTGCCCGACAGTGTCAAGGGCTTGCATACTGCAGTCGAGCCCTGCATACTTGCAGAGATGCAACCCCGCGGACTTTTCTGTTCGTCAGTCGAGCTGGCAAGCGAAAGATGACCAGCCTAAATGAGTCTGGCCATTTTGCGCCATCAATCATAGATCTCGGCGTATCATGATGCGCAATGAGAAGTTGAGGAGAGACATTTGTTGATCATGAACAACAGCAGTACATGTAAGATATTGTAGATGATCTGTAATATGGGTGAAAGATTCCGTACCTCAGTTCATGACATATCATCTCGGGTGAGTGCTTCTCATGCCCGTCCCTCACTCGTATCCTCGTATGCACTTTCACAAGCCAAATACACGTCAGTGCTTGATGCACATGATATTCCGTTCCAGCCAATGAGCAACGACGCTCGTTGCGACGCGGCGCGCGTGTCTCGGGAAGCTCCCTCGCTCCTTCCTCCTTGCAAACGCCGCACGGTCGCGCGCCGCAACTTTCAGAGAGAACCAAAGCTCATCAGCCTCGTCCCCATCAACCTCATCACCACATACCACCACCGCCTCTTCCTTTCATCATCCACCCTTGTCCTCTTCTTGCATTCGCCGGCAAGCGCGCGTGTCTATTCTCTCCTTTCCCATCCCCCTAATACCCACCGCCCATCATGGCCGACATGGACACCTACGACAACGAGCCGCGCACCTATGACGGTATGCCCTACACCAACACCTACGCGCTTTACCGCAACCGTCGCATCCGCTCTTACGGCGATCTCGTCGAATACAACAATTCGAGCTCTGATCATTGGAGCCGCGCAAGTGAGGGTGAATTCAACATCAATCCTCACTACGGCTTCAGCCAACATGCGCCGCCCTTCTTGTGAAACAGCTACTAACATTCCAGCAGAGTACCCCCGCGGCGGTGACCGCTCCCGCTCTCGCTCTCCGGGCGCTGACCGCGATGGCGACACCCGCATTCGCGACGACTCCTACAGCGGCCGTGGCGAGCGGTAGGTACACCCGACGCCCGAGTGAACTCATCATGTACTGACAATCTTGCAGTGACGTTCCTCCTCCGCGTCAGAACGGCGGCGGCGACCGTGACCGCGGCGAGCGCCAGGCATCCCGTGGTGGTGAGCCCGGCAGCGAGGTCAACGAGGGCTCCAACCTCTTCGTCACTGGCATTCACCCGCGCCTGACCGAGGAAGAGATCACCGTCCTCTTCGAGAAGCATGGCAGAGTCGAGAAGTGCAACATTATGCGCGACCCACACACCCGCGAGAGCCGTGGCTTCGGTTTCGTCAAGATGGTCGCTGCCGAGGATGCGGACGCTGCGAAGGACGCCCTTCAAGGCGAGGTCTACGAGGGCAGGACTCTCAGCATTGAGAAGGCGAGGCGCGCCCGCCCGAGAACCCCTACCCCCGGCAAATACTTCGGTCCCCCCAAGCGTGACGACCGCCCGGCTCGTGGTGGATACAGAGACCGCTACGACGTAAGTACAACGGACAATGCACCGCATTGCTGTGAACTGCTCGCTGACTAATTCTTTAGGACCGCGGACCTCCCAGGCGCTACGACGACCGCCGTGGTGGCCCTCGCGACCGTTACGATGTATGTGAATCACTTGAACCAGCCGCAGAACTTGACTAACCTTTCTCAGGACCGTGGCTACGGCAGACGCTACGACGACCGTGGTGACCGCTACTCTCGCGACGACCGCTACGGTGGCGAGCGCGGTGGTGACCGTCGTGGAGGCTACGGCGGCTACGACAGGGCTCCTCGTGGCCCTCCTCCGGAGAGGAGCGGTTACGACGCTGCGCCCTCCGGTGGCGCTCCTCCACCTCCTCGCGACTACGATGACCGCCGTCGCTACGACTAGGATTCGTAGCTTTGACGATTGTGGTCTTGCAGCCACCGGCTACTAACAAAACAGGCGTTCCGTGACTTGGCTTGCATATGGAAACCAGACGGCAGACGCTTTCAGATTGCGACTCTTGCAGCAGGACGACGGCAGCGACTTATTTTCCTCAGTGTAATACTACAGCTTCCTTGCCCCTGGTGCGACTACATCATGTTTTATTGCAACGGAGACGGCGTACTCGAAGGGCACCCAGAATGACTATCGGTTCGGTTTTTGCAGCTGCGGCTTTTCGGCATCTCCAGTAGAAACGATCACTCAGCCCTTCCTTCCACTCTATCGCCTGCCACACAACTACTTCACCATGCTCAGCCACACCTCGACCTTTGATGTTCGGTCCAAGGCAGCTGACTGGCATTCCCGCCCGCTTCGCTTCCTCACCACTATCGATCACCCTGACAGCACTTCCATCGTTCACCTATCCTGTATTCGCCATTCCCAGTATTCGTCGAGATGCCTGTTTTGTGGAACCCGACGACCAGTCTGCAGACAACTTTCGTCCGATACACAATGCGACAAGCCATCACTACACCACTTCGGTCGCGAGCTTTAAGCCCGGCCGAGATTAGGTTTGTCCATGTCTCGAACATTGTCTAACATTGGCGCAGGTCTTCTGCGCGTTTCTCGCGTATCTAACAAATCATGTATACCTCTGCACGGATACATGCCTTGTTGGCCGAGCAAGCGCGCGCCGAATATGATACGTGCCGATGACGCTCCCGCCGATAGCTGACCCTACAGTCATTGCCTTGGTGGAGAGTTACAAATTTAGATGACTGCCCTTGTCGTTTTCGTCTGCCGCCAGCGAAAACCTCAAGGGACGACTTGTGGTAGGTTTGCACGACGCACTGTTCAACACAGGCTCCACGATGCTTTACTGTTTCTCAACTCTCGTTACTCGATGTGGTCTTGTCCAAGGGTCGCGACGTCGGCTGCACCCTCATGTGCACGGGGCGTTTGGAAGGGTTAGAACTAGCTGGGCATCCAAAATCTATTATCTTATTATGCAAGTAACTCCGGTCACTGTATGCGTTGTAGTTATTCCTAACGGGTCGTGAGGTGCAGATTGTAACGCCACTCATGTTCGTGCTTATACTATTAGCTAGCCGGTAAGCATCGCGCGATGCAACCTCTAATCTGCTCTGCGAGTGGTTGTCCTGCCGGCTGTTTAGGTCGACGCGCGGGGCTTTCCTTCCAGCGATTTGGCGCAATTCTCTCTTGTCACCCTTCGTTCGCACTTTTCGTATATTTCCTGTCTCCGCTGTCAGTGCATGGAGCCATTCTGCAATAAAATATCTCATTTGAGGGAATATGTGATTGTTGACGGCACAGCCACTGCTTCAGTAGCAACAGGACCCTCGGACCTGGAAAGGAACTGCCAGCTGCGAACCTTGGAAGTTGAATTCGATCTCGGTGGAACATAGCGCGAGACAGCACTGTCGCGCCAGATAGACAATTTTTCCGCCAGTTGCCCCTCGCTTGCATCTAACACGGACATTATTTGCAGTCCATGCCGAGAACCTGTCATGTTCCAATTCATAGAGCATGCAGCTATCTATCCCGTCGCCCCACTATGGAAAGGTACATAAATGCAAGCCACTCCGGACTGTTGACCATGCTATGGTCAGGATCGAATCCTCAGAACATTGAACGTAGGAACAAGACCGCGAGATGGATTTCTCGAACACCTTGCTTGTCGCGTGGACACTGCTCATTGTGAGCGTGCTTGCGCAGGGCTCAACCAACTCCTCCAGCGGCCCGATCGTCAACCTAGGGTACGCTCAATACAAAGGCAATGCGACACTGAGGTCCAACTTCAGCACCGATGTGTATTACGGCATTCGATTCGCTCAACCTCCTGTTGGCCAGCTGCGTTGGCAGCCTCCGCAGAACATCGAAGCGCACAACGACTACAACCCAAGCGAGGTCATCGATGCACAAACCCCGAGCCCATCCTGCGTCCAAGGTGTCCCCGCATGGCAGCTGGCATCCAACGAGTCCGGCCAGGCCAATGCGACGGGTCAAGAAGACTGTCTGTTCTTGGACGTCTATGTCCCCGAGAAACCGACGTCGGCGGCTCTCCCAGTACTCGTCAACATCCACGGTGGCGGATACACAAAAGGTGCTGCAGGCTCCAATCCCTGGGCAGCACTGATCAATGCGTCAAGCGGCTCGTTCGTGTATGTTTCGGTCCAATACCGACTGGGCGCGTATGGCTTCCTGTCCAGCGCAGACGTTCGTGAGAATGGACAAGCGAATGCTGGGCTTTTGGATCAAAGATCGGCTCTGGATTGGGTTCAGCGAAACATCCGTTCTTTTGGTGGCGATCCTTCTAAGGTTACCATCATTGGATTAAGTGCTGGGGGCGGATCTGGTAAGACGCTCTTTACAAGACTTGAAAGCCTATCCTGACTCGAGTGTGTAGTCATGAATCAAATGATCATGTATGGAGGAGTCTCAAGCCCGCCGTACAGAGCTGTCATTTCTGAATACCCTTGGTGGCAGCCGTAAGTCAAGTCGTATCAGTTTCGAAAGTCAGCGCATGCTAAGCTAATCGCAGATTCCACAACGACACGATTCTCGAGGGCCAATACCGAAATCTTCTCGCAGCAGCAAATTGCAACAACATACAGTGTCTTCGCAACTTAGACGAGGAATCACTGAGAGCAGCAACCCAGAAAACATATATCGACGCCTACAGAACCCAAGCACCCGGAGCCTATGGCTATGGCGACTTCTACTATGGCCCAAGCGTGGACGGCGACGTAATCCGCGACCTACCCAGCAACGAATGGAAGCAGGGCCACTTCACCAAAGTCCCGCTACTGGTAGATCGCGACGGGTATGAAGGCTTCTCTTTCAGCAACCAGAGCCTCTTAACCACCGAGGGCACAACCGCAGACCTCCAGCAGCTGTTTCCCTACGCCAAGCAGCACTTCTTCGATCGCCTGTACCAGCTCTATCCGACCGAAGCCTACAACAGCACTTTCTGGCAGCGCCAAGCGCTCTTCGGCGACTTCATCATCAATTGTCCAACCTACTATATGGCGGCTGCCAGTAGCGACGCCGGCGTCCCGACATACAAGCTGATCTTCAACGCCGGCAACCAGCGACACGGCGCTACCAAACCTTTCATATTCGAGCCCAATGACTCGCCCAGTAAGCAGGATATATGCCTTACCGACTTCACCTGCTTTTTGCTAATAATTATCAACACCGCAGATGCGAACAACGTAACCATATCCTCGTACATGAAAGACTGGTTCCTTTCCTTCATCACCGACATGAACCCGAACGCCCACACCTACTTCAACATCACCGATAAGCCGTACTGGCCGGCCTACAACCCGCGCCTTGGGACCAACGGGAGCGCAGCACCAGAGTTTGCGGTTATGGATGTAAACTACACTCAGATCGGCGTGATACCGGATCTGGACGTGTCTGCGCAGTGCGATTTCTTCCATTCGAGTTCTTATGATGTGCGGAATTAGATCGAGTGAGGGAACGAGATGTTAGGATTGCATGATCCTTCGTGTTTCCTTCTCCAATGAGCACTGATGATACACTGTACAAGTTAATACAATGTTTACTTGGAGAATGTATACGAGGATTTAGGACCATCAAACCTATCGTGCATCCTCCTTCAACCTGTGCGAATTGTTTACGTTCTCTGCTCCACGATGTGTAAATTTCCAAACCTTTGAGGTACACTTTGTCGATAGACTTGCTTGCTGATAGACCAGAAACAGATGGCACGAGCCAGTCTTGGACCATCGGCATGACCACGATGAGGCGCTCTACACTGTTCTCTCCATGGTAGCATGAGCACGTGTGGGAATGCAGCAGCCACGTTTCTTGGCTTGGCGCGGTGGTGAGCCTGGGCATGAGCCGGTGTTTCGTCGTCGTTCCATGTACGCGTTCGCGTTTGCCTTGGCTGTGGCGCATAGTTGTGGCTGCGATTGTCGCTTACAGTGGCTGAGGAGGGGTCGACCAGGGCGAAGTGAAGGATGCAATGTCTTGAGGCGGAACTACGGCTGGACGAAAGGGAAGAAAGTAGCACCTCCCATGCTGGATAGCGGAAGGCAATGAGCGATATATCGAAAGTGCCGCAGCCCACGCTCCCTCTGTCTCTCTTATATCGGCGGTGGTGCGAGGCCGTTTGACGTGTACCAAGGCTGGTGGGTGGGGCCTAGCGCCGTTTCCTTGCGCCCAGACCTCTGCAGGCGTCATTTGGAAGCTGCGACATGGCGCCTGCCCGAACGACTGGCAGCCTGCGACCACTCCCATGCCATATCAGACACCACCACCCCTCCCACCACTCCACCGCCGCTCCACCACCACCACCACCACCACCACCTTTCGCAACTACCATCGCTCCGCCGCAAATCTGTACGTTTGCCTGTCCGCCTATCCATCACCCTGTCTGGTCACGCCGCCCCAGTCCGCGCGCCAAGGTTCCACGTGCTGACGAGCAAAGTGCGACAGGCTGCTGACTCCCTCCGGAGCTCCACCCTCTTCTACCAAACTCCGCCGAATATCTCTATAACCCCGCTCCGCTGAACCCGACCCTTTCGCTACTATCCTCGGGTTCATTTCGTTTACTATCCTCCACCGATCACCTACAAACGGCACTTCCACCCACTGCCTCAAGTGCACCACACCTTTATCCTTATCTCGTCGTTTCTGGGAGCAAACACGACTCAGCAGCAGTATACACACTAGAAGCAGTCACGCAATCACCTGCCACGCCACAACGGTCCGTCCATCTCGTGACCGCACCACGTGCCTACCAGCTATTCTTGGGCTGTACACGCATCCTCAAACCGCCAAGTGCCACTGAGCTACTCGCCACCACTACACCACAAAGAGCTTGGACAGAAAGTTACTATTAGCTGTACGATAACTGTGTCATTTACTCAGTATGGGCAACCAACCGTCAAAGGACGGCAAGAGTACCTCGGGCTCACAAACACCCACTGGTCCCGGCCCAGCTCTGGACTCGTACCCTTCATTCAGCAAATCGGACACCAAAGAATCAATGCGATCATTCAGAAACTCACTCCGCACGAAAATCCCTGGCAGCAAATCTGCAGACAGCCCACGAGGATCGACATCAGGTCTGGGAGATGTGTCCGGTGACGAACGAACAGATACACAGAGTGTCAAGTCGGCAGCCAGCGGGCGATCGAAGCGAAACTCGGCTCTTTCGCTCGACCCAGACAGCCGAAAGGAGAGCGTAGACGTTGACGATTCACCGAAGCCTCCGCCATCGCCCACAACATCTGCTTCTGTCAAGAACCCGCACAGCGACATCGCCGAAGCGCAGCGCAGTGGAGAAGTGGATGCGGTCTCTGATGCGCCGCCTGGAAGCGGCACGCACCATACCCACGGAAGAGAACCTGGGCCTTCGATTCTCAAAGAAGCCGAAAAGCCAGTTGCTGCACCCGCGCAGGGCGCCACAGGTGCGCTCTCTCTGATGGACCAGCTCGACCAGCCTGGTGCGTCGTCAAACAACCCTGAAATTGGAGCGTTGAAAGATGCCGATGTCGACGACATGATCAAACGCCTGGTCGATGCTGGTTACGCTGGAAAGGTCACTAAGACTGTATGTCTCAAGAATGCCGAGATTACAGCTGTGTGCAATGCTGCCCGCGAGGTCTTCCTCTCGCAGCCTGCGTTACTCGAGCTCTCCCCGCCAGTCAAGATTGTCGGTGATGTGCACGGCCAGTATACCGATCTTATCCGCATGTTCGAGATGTGCGGTTTCCCACCTAACAGTAACTTCTTGTTCCTCGGCGATTACGTGGACCGCGGCAAGCAGAGTCTGGAAACCATTCTGCTGCTTTTGTGCTACAAGATTCGTTACCCCAAGAACTTCTTCCTGCTTCGTGGTAACCACGAGTGCGCCAACGTCACCCGTGTGTACGGATTCTACGATGAATGCAAGAGGCGTTGTAATGTCAAGGTTTGGAAGACTTTTGTCGACACATTCAACACGCTGCCAATTGCAGCTATTGTAGCGGGCAAGATCTTCTGTGTTCACGGTGGCCTCAGTCCGTCTCTCAGCCACATGGACGACATCCGCAACATCGCCCGCCCTACTGACGTTCCTGACTATGGACTCCTCAACGATCTTCTTTGGTCTGATCCAGCAGATATGGAGGCTGATTGGGAAGCCAATGAGCGAGGAGTTAGTTACTGCTTCGGCAAAAAGGTTATAATGGAGTTCTTGCAGAAGCACGACTTCGATCTGGTCTGCAGAGCACACATGGTGGTTGAAGACGGCTACGAGTTCTTCAACGAGAGAATCCTAGTCACAGTCTTCAGCGCGCCCAATTACTGCGGCGAGTTTGACAACTGGGGTGCCGTCATGAGCGTGAGCGCTGAGTTGCTGTGCTCGTTTGAGCTATTGAAGCCGCTGGACAGCAGTGCGCTCAAGAGCCACATCAAGAAGGGCAGAAACAAGCGCCAGAGCATGTTGAACAGTCCGGTAAGTTTGAAAACCATGGTCGGTTACCCTCGTTCTTTGCTAACTTCCACTCCAGCCCGCAAACCAGTTCCCTCAGAGCTACTAGAAGTCTTCTGCTGTTTCCACGGAGCCTGGATGGGCACGATTTTTCAAGCGGAGAGCAAGACGCGTTCGTTTCTCTGACGCAATGCATGCTCGAGCTTCGAATCCTCGGCGGCGCATGGCAATAGAGGCCTTGAATAAAAGAAGAAGACTTGAGGTCCCACGAGGAACAGTGATGGACCCTCCTCGTCCTGCCAGCCATTCATCCATCCCGGAAATAATCTTGCAGCCTACGCTATTCGCCGGCAACCCGCGAACACCGCTGATGGTCCCCACACTGGTTCGAGCTACTAATATGAGTGGTGGGTCCAAAACCACCGCGAAACCATCACACAGCGATCCACCGAAAGGAGCACCGAACACGAGCCGGAGGAGCAGCTCTGGCTCCGAGGATCCTAACGGGCGCACACCTTTACTGCGGCCGAGTGAGTCGTCGGGTCCAAGCAGTCGGAACACTGTTAGTGTGCAGAGCGAGACAGCTCAGAGATCGATATGCGACTGCTTGTGTCTCGGTTGCACCTTGTCTGAATCTCTTTCTAATCGAGCTCGAACTTGGAGCGCTACTTTTGCATAGAAACACGCATTTTGCCATTGATAGAGGCTGGCAACAATGGCTTGGGAATTTCTTGTTTCTTTTGCGCTTCGCTCTGCACGGGCTTGGCATTGGGTTTCATGAGTAACAGGCATCGCTCGCTGGGAGAATGAGAGAGCCCAGGCCAAGATCCTCGTTCTTATAGATTGCGGGCCATGGTGTGCGAAGACGATTCGTCGTACACATCAAAGCAGCGCCATCCGTCGTTCTGTTTGGGACGGGTCAGACCAGCATGAAAGACTTCAATTGGTAGCTAGTATGCTAGTGCTACGAGACACAGATGAACGAGGGCACGTTATTTGAAATCAAGAATCTCTTCTCTTACCACTCACAGAGACAGGCTAGCCGTTATCGAGACGCTCACATGCGAAACTTATGCACGAAGCTCACATCCACAGCAGTTCATCTAGATCTTCGCTTTTGCAGGCAAATCCGTCCTCCTCCCATAAACATAACTGATCTCCCTAAAACCCCTTCCCGCCTCCCCATACAGCTCGTTCCTCAGTAGCGCATACACGCCCATCTTCGCTTTCGGCGCCCACTGCTTCGCCACGCCCATCGCCACGTCGAACATCTCTGTCGGCGCCGCCACGAAGTCCACGATGCCGTCTTCGAGCGCTTCGGGCCCGGTCCAGCGGTGCGCTTGAAGCAGCATCTTGCGCGCGACTTTGGGAGACAGTTTGAGGCGGAGGAGGGTGCCGATGCCGGGAAAGTGCAGGCCGAGGTTTATGGGCGGCATGCTGAGGTAGCCGCGCTGGGAGTTCATGATGCGGTAGTCATGGGAGAGGGCGAGGGGACAGGCGCCGCCCTGGGAGTGGGTGTCGTTAGTGGGGATGTCATTTTTGATTCGGGGGAGAGGTAGTAAATTGTGAGAGTGATAAGTGAACGAGTGTGATCAGGTTCTTGGGACGTACTAGGCATCGGGTCAGCTCGTGTCTCTGACATACTGTCCATGTCACGTTCTTGAGCGTTATGCTTACCAAAAGTGTGGCCAGTGATCAGCGCAATGGTCGGGAATGGAAAATCTGTGATGGTAGCGAGCAAAGGGAAGAACCCGGAGCTGTTGGCAGCAGGATTGGAGTCGGACTCATCCAGTTCCAGGCCCTAGGATAGAATGTTAGATCCATCGAAGCAGTGGACTTGACCAGTCGGTGTCGGTTCGTCTTCAATGAATTGCAAGGCCAACCATGGATGACGGCATCATCGATCATTTCGTGTTGTTCACTTACAGTGCACCAAAACTTAGCATCGTTACCTCTAGTAATCACAGCCCCTTCACTGTCTTGGCCCAGGGTAGTTCGCACGAGGTTAAATGTTCTGATGAGTGTCTGGCAATAGCTGGAGTTCAATCGGTTCTCTGGCGCTTTGCGCATGGTGATAACGAAGATGTTTCCATCGTAGCGATCGAGCGCAAGGTCAGTATCGTCAATTATTGAGGTAGGCATGTTTGATTTCCTCATAATTATCTAATGTCATAGGCCAAGGTTGTTTGTATCTTGGTCTTGTTGTATGTTGCAAGTGGTTGGAGTTCTCCTCGACGACCACCAATCTTGCCGAGGTCGTGAGGGGAAGATCTGCGCTTCCTGGTGGCGGACTCAACCTGCGGGAGAGAGTTGATATTTTTCCTGCGGAACATACTACTTCACTCGTATGAATATTATTGCCCGGTAAGAGAACCACGTTTGTGTAGACACTTGACTCCTCGTTGTAGTTGGCGGCCTGCCTGTGAATCACAGGCCCGGTATCCGCCATGAATCGCCATGGTAAACAATCCGCAAACCAGGAGACATCATCGTAGCCATGCGAACAGAGTCTTGCTGCCGTTGGAGAGCCCCTGGGAATGCGTTTCGCTCGCTGATAATCACTGTATCTGGACCAGCCCTGCCGTCGATATGCGGCCCTTGATAGGCAACCACTTGAGATCGCACTCTGACGAGAACACCTTGAGACCTGGCACAGCCCCGTCCTTGGTCTCTCCTTTAGTGACGTATATTTTGTATCCTGCTCTTGGCTACGAGAACAATCTGACCGCCCAGCAGCCCAAGCAGGTTTCGTCGAGGAGTTCTCGAAAACGGATCCGAGGGCTCGGGTGCACCGGATGCCCAACTTGCATCCGAGTTGCTGGCACCCATCTGCCGGCAGAATCATACATCGAAAGTCATGTCATTTGGCTGCTGACATCGTCCTGGGCATTGTTTGAGATTGATCGCTATGCTGTCGTAAGGCGGTGGTGTGATACCTGGAGATTGCATGCGCAGAGGATTCTTGATGACGCCGCACTCATCCTATGCAGATATCATCTCTCAACCGCAGATGCCAACCATCCGTCACATACACCGACATATAGGTGACAGACAAAAGCCGAAGAGACCTCCGGGGCTGCCAACTCACCCTATACTCGCTTAAGTGTGGACTATACGCGATATTTCGCGGACCATGTTCGAATGTTACTTGGGTGTTCCGTTCGCACGTCAAAACCAGTGGAAGTGGATACCTCCATGATTCCCCTTTCAGAAAGAGGACCAAGGACGTGACCCTACTAGCGGCATCACACGGCTCGGTCTGGATTACAAAAGAAGCTCCGTTCCCCTTCCAGAGAATTCGCCTCTTCGTGTTGCTCGTACTTGAAGACGAAGCAGATTCTACCATGCCTACGTGTATGCTATTGGGAGCTCCACACCGATCTCACGATTCGCGTGACGTCCAGATGCAGCATTTTACAATGCCATCTAATCCGGCAAGTGTCATGATCGGACCGAGCTGTTTTGGCCCGGACGCGGTTATGGCGGCGATTCGTTGAATACACACATACGCTGCATACGCTGTATTCACGTTTCTCGAAGAGATGTAGGACCCAAGCACGCCCACGATAGCCAGCATGACAAAAGCCTCTCGGTCTGCAATCAGAGCCAAGGATTTCGAAGTGTGATTTTACCACTTGCAAGAGGCCATTCAGCTCGCCATTTGCTCTAGAAGTTCAAGCTGCGCATGCGATCACCCTATGATGTATCCATGGTACGTGGCAGTCGTTCCACGTTGTTGAGGCATGTGCATCTGCACCTGTAAGTCAAGCTTGGTCGCGGTGCCTTCTTCTGTAGCATTGTCCCCACAAAAGGGAAATGCAGGGAGACAGAATACATGTGTACAAGTAGGCATCAAGTCACCGCCCACTCTGATGGGAAGTATATCTTCAATTGTACTCAAATGCCGAGACGCTACCAAGGAGATACCTGGGTGGCAGTCTTGATCTCCCGAGCCGTGAAGAATCTGGAGTACCAACGATAAACCCAACAGTCGATCATCGATGGCCTGCCGTTTGCGAGCCCTAGCTAGTCGAGCTAGGCTTGTAAATCGAAGATAGACGCCCCAGAGCAGGAGAGACCAAGGTGAAGCCCTTGGCCTGCCTGATGGTCTGCACAATTGTGATCCGGACTGCATGCAACTGCTCATATCTTCAACGCTCACACCGCTAGGCGGGTCGCAAGTTCGGGTGATAGAGATCTGTCGCATGTTGGCAATCCTTTGATCGTGTCGTGCGTGCTCAGCCGTTGGAAACACTGCCCAAAGTTCTCGTGGCTTGAACGTTGTGAAGCCATTTGGGTAGGGCACGTCGGTAACAACGGCACGAGACCAAACACTACACAACCGTTTCTTTAGCCAGAAGCCAACAACGTATACTGATGGCTTTTTACACAATTCCATGTGGCGGCGAGATCAAACGCCTCTCTGCCCCTGCCGGATCCCCATGATATTTGCCGTAGCGCACGCTTGCGTCAATGGCTGCGAAGTTTGATGTGCGGACCACATGCGGTCCCCCTTCTTCTAAGCGGCTCACGATCCCGGACGTGCATCAAGCGTGTGCCGGCTGATCAAACCTGCTCCGTCTTTTGATGCCGGGAAGCTGACTTTCTTGCTTTCTTCCATGCAACCCTACTGGCCGTGGCCACACAGTAATAGCCTGCTTGGCGTCTGCTCACTTCACCTCTACACTCTGGGCTTGTTGGCAACAACACACACATACATGCGTTAACCTCGAAGTCTATCGTCGTCGCGGCTGATTAGACAAAGTCGAAAAGCAAAGACTCCGGACGACTTTGATGGCGAGCTCAGCACATGCATTTCTGAATGACTCGCCAATGCGAATAGGTTCACTACGGTGTTGCAGACTGTATAGCGGAGAATACTGCCCCCAGTAGTGTCCCGACCCTGACCCACTTACACGTGAGGTCTTACCGTGTAGCAGGTCGCTCATTGAACCGCGTCGCCAAGGCAGAGTGTCCAAGACTCTATCTGCAGTACTCTCTTGGGCATGGACAAATGATTGTGGTCATGGAGAGCATGGCATACGCATACTGGGACTGGGGACTCCCTAATCGATTCGATTCCTTGCGGCTGCAAGTCGCCATGGGCGCAACCTCTCGCTGGGCATGAGGCCTTCGATCGGTTCACCGCCGAACTACCGGGCCTGTATGGCGGCCGTTTGAGAGCGAAACGACTATTGCATCAACCAGTCGACTCCACATCCGCAAATACCCTCAAGTGGATCCCACATGGAAGTGAACAATGCGCGCTCGTGCATCTGCTCGCCAGTCTGCCTGATATAGAAGGACATCGGCATCTTGCGGACCATACAAGAAACGATCTTCTTCCACAAAGAGTTGGAGGCGTTCTTTAGCCTTGTTCCTTTGGACTTGATGACATTCCCTTGATCACCTTATCTTTCTTGCTCGGCGTCCTGCAGAGCGGCCACGTTCCTTGCACTTGCATTATATTTATGTACCATTAAGTCCCACCGCTTCGGTGTTCACTAGCACATTCTTTGTTACTCCTATCTGATTCATTCAGGCTCAACCCCACATCACTGCTCTATTGTTATCCTTGCCAATCTTCCCGCCAATAATCTGGTCTAATGGCGTTCATATCGTTCCTAGCACTCGCTGTTGTTCTAGGGATCTTTGCTATCGCAAAATACATCGAAACTGCACAAAAGAACAGGCTACCAGCTGGCATTCAGAAGCTTCCAGGACCCAAGGGTGTGTATCGAGCATGGTCTCCGTGTGTCGGTGTGTTGACTGATGCTTATATGAACACAGGTCTACCTTTCCTTGGCAATGTTCACGAATTACCCGAGAAGAATAGCTGGATGAAGTTCCACGAATGGTCAGAGGAGTTCGGACCCATCTATCAAGTCAACCTTGCAGGAACCAACCATGTCTGGATCTCGCGAGACAAGATCGCTCACGAACTTCTTTCGAAACGAAGTGGTAACTACTCGGATCGACCTTTCATACCAGCTTTAGAGCATGACAACCGTGACAGCGGGCAGTACCTCCCACTCATGAGCAAGAACGAGAAATGGACGAGGCAACGCAAATTTGCGAAGCAGATCATGGACACCTCCGCAAAAGAGGACTACTATGGGTATCCTGAGCTGGAGTCTATCCGTCTGCTGTTTGAAGTCATGACCGAACCTTCTCGCTACAATCACGCACTGGAGTCCTTTGTCGCTCGCATTACCTGTCGTCTTGGATGGGGAACTGCAACCGCCGCAGAAGAACTCAAGCAGAGAGCACGCGAGCTTTTAATAGGTGTCTCACCGACTGGATCTTTTGCCAACAAACTCCCTCTGATCATGTCGCTCCCGGAGAGTTGGACTAAATCAAAGGCATGGGAGCTACGCCGCGGGCGTACGGAGCAAAAGTTCTTCGAGATATTGCAGGACGATGTCCGCGACCAGATCAAACACTCTGAGAAGAACCCTGACGCACCTGCCCCTCTTCTACCAAGTCTGCAGCCGAAAGGTTCGTGGATGCGGACCTTCCTTGAGAACAAGAAAGCCTGGAAGTTTGACTCTGATCTCGAGGGGGCATATGCTGTGGGCATGCATGGAATCGCAGGTGCTTTGACTGTAGCTGCGCCCATGCAAAGCTTTTGTCTCGCGCTCTGTCACTACCCGCAATACCAAGCGATTCTGCATGAGGAGGTTGACAGAGTCCTTGGTGATCGCATGATCAGATTCAGTGATATGCCGGAAATGCCTGTCCTACGTGCCTTCATCCGAGAGACTCTTCGCTGGCGTCCACCCGTGCCTACTGGTGAGTACTCTGACACAGCATCTGCGAACCTTGATACTAATTCTCATCAAAGGTATTCCTCACGCATCTGTCGAAGATGATGTATATGAAGGCTACCACATCCCAGCAGGGTCTGTGATGCACCCTCTCGAATGGTCCATCTCTCGCGATCCTGAGATCTTCCATGAGCCGGATGCTTGGAACCCCATGCGCTGGCTTGAGCCCAAATATCCCACATACCAGGAGCCCTTGAACAAGTTCCCTACCATCACAGGCTATAGTCAATTTGGCTATGGTCGCCGCACATGTCAAGGCATGGGTGTGACCGAAGCTGACCTTTTCGTCGGCCTCGGAAGCATGGCATGGATGTTTGCGATGCATGCAGACACAGACGATGTCGAAGGAGAGGCAGAGGCCGACGAGACCTTCACGAAGCATGTTGCCGAGCAAAAATCCTTGCAAGCCCAAGGAAGTGCTATCAGACCGCACACGCCACCCAACGAGGAATCGATCTCGCAACAACTTGATGGAAAGGATCGCGGTGGCAACATACACCAAAAGAACGATTCAGCTGTCAGTCTGACGAGCTTCATGCACAAGAGAAGCGATGCCCAGAACAAAGACATGCCCGGCAATCCCTCGAAGCTTGCAGGCAGGCCTGGTTTGCCCAGTGTGAAGAGCATGTTCGAATGCCCGCCCTCGCCAACCAGTTCGGGCCGAAGCTTCGACGCTGACCTGAAAAACTACAAGCAGAAGACTCATAATCCGTCGAACAAAGCAGACACAAACACCGGCAATAACGATCCCACCATGGACTTCTCCACCCTCCTTATTGCGAAACCCAAGCCTTTCAAGTTCAACCTCAAAATCCGAGATCAAACAAAAGCAGATCGCGTCGCTCGGAAGTGGATGGAGTTGAAGATGGACGGCGAATTTGAGGATTCTCGCGTCTATTGGAAGAACGGCAACAAAGGCGACCAGCAACATGGCTGGGGCGAAGTTTTCGCATGAGCTTCTCTTTTACGTGACCTTCAATTTGACCCTGTTATATGCAGATCAGCGACCACGATATTAATGTTTTCTTTGGGATCTTGATTCGGGATGAGTTAGTCACATTTTCATTCTCGAAACACTCTTTCTTTGGCACTGCTCCAGGCGCGTTAACCAGTCATGTTTTCTGGACCTACTTACTATGACATTGATTACGAAAGTTTCGCCACCGCACGTAGACCGCGTATCTTAGAGTCAATATTCCTATGACGATGTATCCGCAGCCCTATGAACAGATCAAGCTCATTTCCTCAAATCTTACGCCCAACAAAAGCTTGTGCAAGCACCTAAAGGAGTAAAGTTCATTGATCGGCCGTCTAGCAGAGAAAACACTTCGACGTTTCGAACAACGGTGATGGCTTCGGATGGCCCGTTGGCCGGATCGTCGGCACATGCACTGTGGATCAGCCGTAGGCCACCCGTCGTTGAACCCAATTTTTCACCCCTTAGTTGCCGTTCCCGCAAACACCACAACACATCATTTGCTTTTGTGCCTCGCGTGCTTGCGATTCCGAAAGGCTCGATGTCGAAATACCGAGGTTCGATACATTTGACCCACTGAGAAGTCCTTATCTCAGATATTGACGCGCTGCTTTCTGACCGTGAATCGCGCCGTGCTTTCAACGTTTTTTCGCGCATGGTGCGCAGATAGACGGGATTGCGTTTTTTTGTCTCAGTGGCTCGCGAGCGTCGTGTCAGGGTGGCGCGACCTCCATATCTGCTAGATCTTATGCACTTACAGGTAGGTGATGTGACGTTCTTCCTCCTTTCGGCCGGTGAGGTTCTATCTTCGTCCTGTTTACCACCGTATCATGTCATCGGTGTCATCGAAAGACTCGGGGAAGTCTTCGCTTGAAGGCTCCCTCGACCGTCAGCCAGAACCAGACGTCGAACAACAGAGAACTGTCGAGAATTCATCCCTTGCATTTGAGAAGACAGCGGAGGTTCGAGCTCCGCCAGTCAATGACTGGGATGGACCTGACGACCCGGAGAACCCCTGGAACTGGCCATTCTGGAAAAGATGCTATCACACCTTCATACCATCCGGGATCGCTCTTGTATGCACGCTGGCATCGAGTATCTACGTGCCCGGGCGAGAGGACGTGATGCGAGATCTGGGCGCATCACAAATCGTTGCTATTTTGCCATACAGCATTTACGTCTTAGCTCTGGCGGTCGGTCCAATGCTTGCTGGTCCAAGTAGCGAGGTCCTTGGACGGAAAGCAGTGTACCTGGTTTCGATCCCAATATTTGCACTGTTCATTCTTGGCTCTGGATTCTCTAAGAACATTGCAAGTCTCATTGTCTGCCGCTTCTTCGCCGGTGTGTTTGGAAGCCCAGGACTTTCGATTGGCAGCGCTACCGTGGCTGATGTCTGGCGACCCCACGAGAGAGCTATACCAATGTCACTCTATGTGACCACGCCTTTTCTAGGTCCCGCACTTGGACCGCTAGTGGGGGGGTATGCCACTGTCGCTTATGGCTGGCGATGGACTCAGTGGGTCTTGCTCTTCTTCACTGTGGCCTTCTTGACGCCAGCTTTTGGCATGCAGGAGACATACAAAGCAAAGATCCTGAGCCGCAGAGCAAAGCGACTAAGCATTGCGTTGCCCGAGAACAGCAAGCCATTGCTCGAGTCCATCGAATTCTTCTTGCGTGTCCAACTCACGAGGCCCGTACATATGGGCCTTACGGAACCAATCGTCGGCCTCTTCACGATTTATATCGCTATGAACTTCGCCATGTTATACTCCTTCTTCACGGTCTTCGAAGAGATCATGAGGGATGTGTACGGATTTGGTCTGGATCAGAGTGGCCTCACATTTCTTGGGCTAGGAGTTGGCTGTCTCGTTGGTTGCGCCACGATCATCATCCTGAACAAAACCTTGGTGAAGAAGCAGATCCAGAGATCTAAAGAGAATGGCCAAGGTGGCAAGGTGAACCCGGAGTCCAGGCTGTATATCGCCATGGTTGGAAGTATCTTCATACCAATTTCACTGTTTTGGTTCGCATGGACTGCGCGATCTAATGTCCATTGGATCTGCCCGGTCATCGCAGAGGCCTTCTTCGGGTGTGGCAATCTGTTCATCTTCATGGCGGCAACACTGTACCTGACTGATACCTATGGTGCACGCTACACTGCCTCCGCAATGGGTGCAAACAATCTGGCCCGTTATACAGTTGGCTGCGTGTTTCCCTTGTGGGTAACATACATGTACAATGCCCTAGGTGTCGGGTGGGCAACTTCGCTATTTGGTTTCATATCTCTGGCGATGATGTCCATTCCGTGGGCTTTCTACATATTTGGCCCAAAACTGAGGGCCAACGTCAAATACAAGCCTTGAGTCACCATTTGCAAGCCGGCGGTTGTATATGGCCTCACTAGTCGATAGTCATTGAATCAACATGTGGTAGTCCCTTGAAGTTTCACGACGTGATGTGTGAAACAAGGTTCCACATCTTGAGAAATCGACACGTATAGGCATCCATTTTTCATCAAATAGCATTGATCAACTTCAGAGGACGGGATGCCAGCAAGGGTACACCCTGGCTAATGTCATTACAATCATATGCAACCCTTTACAACGACTCCTCCACTCTGCTCAACTCCTCGATCAGGGCTCTGATGCTCGCCTGCTCGGCCTCGCCAATAGGCTCATATGGTGCTCTGGGCCCCAACTTCTCAACAGCGCCTTCAATACCCGCCGCCTTAGCGCTCGTCAACGCAGCAGCATACTTGGTGCCAGCGATTCCACCCTTACAAGCCCTTTCGGCCAACGCAGCTTGCTGGTGGAGCTTGAGCGCTTCCTGCGTTTTGCCCTGCTGCCAAAGGTCATAGATACGCATCACAACCTTCGGGAAGACGTTCGCAAACGCCGCAATGCAGCCCGCACTACCCACGCTAAGCCCAGAAATTAGGAAATCAGACTGTCCGCCAAAGACCGCGAATTCATCCTGGGTGACCTGCGCCGCTAGCCTCGTGATCTTTCCCACGCTTGCACACGTCAACTTAACTCCGGTGACCTTGCCTGGGTGCTTCTTGGCCAGGTTTGCGATGACATCCGAGTCCAGATCGACGCCGTTCGTGACTCCAGGGAAGTTGTACAGCACGATCGGCAGAGGCGATGTCCTCGCTATCTCGTCGTAGAACTTGCCAATAACCTTCGCAGTCGTGGCCTTGCCAAAATATGCGCAAGGCAGCACGAGCACGTAGTCTATGCCCGCGTCCGCGGCGTCAGAAATGAATTCCTGCACTTGCTTAGTGCTGTGGCCACCCACGCCGGCCATGAGAGGGTAGTCTGGGCCAACTGCTTTGCGGGCACATTTTAGAAGAGAGGCACGTTCTTCGCGGGTGAGCAAGAAGGTTTCGGCGTTGGTGCCGAGGATAACAAGGCCAGTGAGGTGTTTGGAGAGGTAGGAGAAGTATTGCGCTTGGGCGACAAGGTCTAGGGTGTCACTGGAGTGGTCGAAGAAGGTCAAGGCTGGAGCCCAGATTCCGGACGCGGGAATAGGTGATTTGGTCGACATTTGGAGTTCCGGGTTTCTCGTCGTTGGATGGTTTGGTGGGGTTTTCTGTTGGGATTGTGTTGGTCGATGGAGGTTGATCCTTTAGTTCCCTATGGGCGTCGCAAGGTCGATCTTTTGAGTGTAGCTTTATGATTGTATCGCAGGATAAAAGTACTGTCTAAACCGAAACAACATGAAGTCACATATCTTAAGTGTTGACAGGTGGTGGTGAACCGCAGCAGTAACCGATGTCGGCTAGATTGATAGTGATCGGCTATTGCGGTCTTCGCTGTGTTCCCCGGATGCTCGCCGACGCTACGGGAGATGTCCCGAATACAATTCACGAGTTCAAACTGGGGTTTTACAGGGCGTGATATCAGATGTCCCACAATCCATTACAGAAAATACTATATCACAATTCTTATATTCGATTGCGTGTACAGCTCTTGTTGCTACTTGCTACAGCTCAAGTCAGTTTTCCAGACGGGTAGGAAATTCGACTTTGGCTTAAGCTGGGATGACCTCTCTCTCCATTAATGAAACACTTCCAGACGTTAACAGTGCAAGACGAGCTTTTGAGATAGCTGGTCTGCAGACGTCTTCGTCGAAGATGGTATTAGTGACAAGATCCCGTTGCTACCTCCAAGTGCACTTTTGACTATTCTCACACGCATCAGAAGCATGTGAATAGGTGATTGTTCTGTTGCTAATGTACTCCTTAACTGATTTCACCCAAGGAAGGCGCTGGCAGAACATACTTGGAGATTTTCTTGCCAGTCTCGTCCTCGCATCTTCGCCGCTCACCTCAGTACATCAACATGAAGTGCGACTAATATGATGGCTATGTTGCATTTTGAAACAGAGTATTTGTAAACATCTGTCTTAATATCGGTACCTTGAGGTAGTGGCTCATGTACTGCTACGGTAGTCGTGACAATCTATCAGTTTCTTTATGGTATGTTATTCTCTCTATAGCACTTTAGTGACTTGGCACTTGCATGAGGTATGTGTGCTATATAGATTTGTGTGCTATATTTTGCACCGCGCGACGGTGGCAAGCAAGAGCATAGCTCCGGCCACGCACTGAGCCTACGAGTGCTTGAAAATTTCGTGAACATATGAAGAACATAAACGTTCATTTAAGCACATACGACCATAGG